>JAMKCH010010439.1:0-95011 GCA_023653785.1 Ophioderma brevispina | reverse complement strand
ATATAGCTTAGTCTATTTCACACTAAAATATTGTCTTTTTTATCCTCACACAACTTGCACAACGAGCCATTTTTTAGAGATTGATATTCTCAAAAGAGTAGGCCTTGCACGACGTGCATCACAAAAAGTGCACATACTACTCCCTCCACCACATTTATGTGTTTTAGGAATAAAGCCTCACATTTTTGTTATACTAGATAGCTAGTTTGGGGGGCCCTTTTTGGATCCTAGTTATGGAAACGAAGGCGCAATCCTATAGGAAATGAGGCCGTTTTCGACGGCCCTAAGTTTCGAATCTAGCATAATCCGACTGGACTTTAGTACAAATATACCATCTGGCTTATACCAGTTTTGAAATCCTACCACATTGGTTGCATACGATGGTGGGATTGACTTTGCTAAGTTAAAACTACTTTTCTTTTTTTCCCTCTTCTTTTGATGGTCAGATAACGGCCGCCCCCTTTTAATAATTCATATGGAACCCTAACACAACAGGTAAACATGTTACAGGGACCTACTCTGGTTGTAGTTTTCTCTTATTATATATACATAAATACAGCCCGACTTTTAACAACTATGGACTCTAATACAATAGGGTACACATATTATAGGGACCTTGTTAATAGATCTTGTGTTTGTAAATACCAGCCTATTTCAAAAAACGGGTTATCTTCCCCATTTTACTCATACACGCACACATGTTATAATTCTATGTGAAGGTGGAATTAACCTTTCACAAAGAAAATACCAGACAGTCACATCCGGGATGACACAATGGCAACGGTCGTTTATTAATCAACCTTTCGGAATTCGCGCCCCACTTAACATTCAGTGGAGGCTCTTATTATCACTTTGGTGAAAGGCTAATGACTCCCTTCACTGGACATAACAATTGGGACCAAAGGGAACGCCCTAAAGAAAGAATATTCCGTAATTACATGGCTCCTTCCTAAGCCTCGTCTAATTTAAAGTCTGATTCACTAAAACAGGGTATACACTTGTTTGATTAAAATACAGTACAGGTATTGCTCATGGGCCTTTTAATCTAGAGCACGACAGTTACTATTTAGTATGGGTTTCTAAATGCAAGTTGGTTTCCGACGTAGCGTATATCTACACACATTTTAGGGTTGCCCTTCCCCATAATGGACCCAATAAGGAGTACAAGGGCACTATGTTTTTGCAATGGGACTGCAACTTTAGCCCGCTTCTTAAACCACAATTTACATGATACAGGTTTATAGACGCATATTTCAAACGAGTTGGGACCGGCAATACGCATTTCAAACATATTATGTTTCATATCGAAAGAACACCATTTCAAGATCGTGCCCCTCAAGGGAACTGTTCTCTTTCTATTAACTATTTTCCTTTTTTAGGGTTTCAGTTTTCAAAGATGATTTCAAGTTGTACCTGATACCCGGCTTTCCTTATAATAAATTATAAAATAAAGTGCAAAAGATTACTGAGGCGACAATCAAGAAATTTGCATTATCAGGTATCGTTTGACCAAGGTTTGCGCTGATACAAGTAGAGAGAGTCCTCTATCCTTCATTGCAATAGTAGATTTCAAAATGAGAGAGACCTTTAGTTGTAGATCTGTCCATTACCGTGAGAGGGAAGAGAGATTATTTTAATGGCCATGGGTAAAAAAGTTTTATGGTACCATTTCAATGTACAGAATAGCTGTGAATAGAATAATGTTGACCTCAAATACAGAGTATCCACAAGTTTACAACTTTTTCGTCTTCAAAGGTCTACAAAGTGGACTAGACCATAATCCAATTGTTTTTAGATATTTATTAGCTACACTATCATTGGTTGGAACCTGGTGAAAACGTCGTTGAAAGCAAAACTGAAAATGACAAAATGGCTGCCATCCTAAATGCATAAAATATGTTTTGGATATTTATTACTACAATATCTTGGTTGGAACCTGGTTTTGAAATGTCGTTGAAAACAAGCTGCAATTACAACAATGGCTGCCATCTAAAAATGTATAAAATATTTTCTTCGTTATGATCTGTCCCAAACACAGAAAGCATAGCAAATCAGCCTTTAATTTAAAATTCTCGTCCAATTAATCAAATTATTAATTATGCAAATGGACCATTTTCAAAGTTGTATTTCAAGTTTTTCTTTTCTTTTGGGTCAGTTTCACGGTTGAGCTATTCTCTCATTGTCCTTTCAAACGGTAAAACACTTTACACAAACTTGAAGGGTGGTCAGAAGTTTGTTACGCGAGTAGGCCTCCGGTTCACACGGCAATTGATAATTGATTATTGTTAACCATTATTGTCCCATATACTTCTCGTGTGCAACTGGTTGTT
Source organism: Ophioderma brevispina (assembly GCA_023653785.1). NCBI lineage: Eukaryota > Metazoa > Echinodermata > Ophiuroidea > Amphilepidida > Ophiodermatidae > Ophioderma > Ophioderma brevispina. The sequence continues at coordinate 92,681 of JAMKCH010010439.1, read as the reverse complement.
GACCATTTTGTTCTCTACACGTCCGCTATTTTGTTATTTGAGCATTGTTTCCAAAGCCGTGTTTACCAGGTTCTAACAAGATTTTGTAGTTAATACATATTTACACTTTTTGAACAGGTCGTATGTAACAATCATTTCATACATAGCTTGGGTGTTACGATGCAGTATCAGGATGAAAAAATCAGCGATTATTAATAAACATTAGTAGTTGAACATAACTTACCTTTGACCACTGCCAATATCATTCCGCATCACGGCAAGGAGAATATTACATTCCTCTATCCATACACATCTAACACAACTAAGTTTTTATTTGGCCACAAAACCCGGCAATTTTACAAATTAAGCGCAAAGCAGTTATGATTCTTGACGCCCGGCCAACCATGGCATTAGTCTTTTATTATAACAGAACTGAATTCATCGGTTTCCAGCAAGCCGATTCCTTTGCAGTTATATTTCCCTGAACATGTTTGAATACAACGAGAATCATAATGTCTATCTCTTATGACAATTTCTGCAACGTTCATTATTTCACGTCAGACACTTTACACAATGACTCCCAGAGATAGCCGCATAAAACCGATATGTTCCAGTATATAATTTGCCTTTCTTTCTTTGATTTTATTTTGCGGATTTCAATAAACTCACGTATGATTAAAATGTTTTCGTACAGCTGTCCTAATGATTCGTCCTTGACATTCTACACTTCAGGCCGATTCAAGTGTAGAACAATTGTCTTTTAGGGCATTTGCCTTTAGAAACAACAATTGGTTGGTAATTTTTCTTATCGCTTGAACAATTTACAGGCGATCCGCCCTATAGTAAATCCAAGCGCCTTGAGACTTCAAACTTTTTGGACACATTCCACTGTTAAGGGAGGAGCTATTTTGTTTCGCAAGAATCGATAAAATCTCACGCGGGCAAACTGGACATGTTATTACGTTTACCGTCTGGGCCTATATCCAATGCACACATGCGCTCTAAAGTTCATAGCAGAAATATTTCGCAAATGTGTCTTTGTATTGTCATAATTTACTAGCTTGTTAATGTAAAATTGTTTTTATTCATATTTTTGTTTACTATCTGATGACAATGGTAGGTTTCCAACTGCTCTCAGTTTTGTATATTATGTGACACGTGCCGTTGAGTAACTAATAGTTTATATTGAGGCCTAACACCTCTACAAGAAGTCCTGGTGCAAAGCATCTTTTTATCTGTGCTTTTGAAACATGTTCGCTCGAAGTCATTCAGGGCTATAGATGAAGTGACATGTGACGTCAACGCCGGGCATGCAACAAGCACTGGCCCGGAGTATGCGTAGCACCTGCATGGCTGTGCTTTTAAAAAATTCGCGCTCAATCTGCGTGATAGGCTATTGAATGCTGTAAGCTGTATGGGCATATTCTCGTCACCTCTAACATGTCGAGACCAGCGTGCTAACTTGTGGGTGTAAGCATTGATGTCACCCTCATCTATACTTATCCGAGTATTTGCTGGCCGTACTAAATGCAAAGCCCTCGTGACTAACACTATAGAGACTTCACATTTTGACAACTGCACAGGATTAAATTAAACAAGCCTAAATCTGGATTAGATGTTTAATACGATTTTAACCCAGCACTCCCTCGTCAATTTCAACCTTCTATATACCTCTCTGGGGAAGATATTCTCACGGTTGCTTGGATCTACTAAAGACAGTTCTAATTCTCCCTCGCCCCCGCCTCTGTTTGTGTGGGATGTGGCCGTGCGTGCGTGTGCGGGGCTTCTGCGTATGTGTGTAGCTGCATGGTTTAAGGTCTTCAAAATTGTTGCATTTCGAAATAGATGAACATTGAAACCTAGATGCAAGATTGCTCGGAGGGCAGAGAAGATTTCGAAATTTGAGCCTAGTAATTTCACACAGTGATAGTATATGGACAGCATTTGTAATATAATATCATATATTCAATCTCATGGATTGCATCTGGCGCATATAAACTAAATGTTTGCTGATTCAGAGTAGAGATGATGGCGACGATAAGGGATCAACCAGCAACACATGGCTCAATTATCTTCAGTGGTAGATTACTGGTATCGTTAATCAGAGGTCCTTCATGGTTCATCAATGGCATGATAACCAAAAATAAAGTGCAATTAAAGTGATTTATTGGTATGAATTTCTATCGGCACATATTATAATGAAATATTCCCTAATACAAAACGGACCAGGTGTTTTTCATGGCCCATTGGAGTATTCCTTGCGAAAAAATCAGATTATTTCCGACAAATGTACACGACTGTAGGGCAATCAAGGAAAGCTAACATGTTTATTCCCTGTGGTATTATTTACAACGCCGCCACAGGCAATACCGAAACAGATGCTTAGGCGAATATATATCACGTGACTCAGCAAGTTGCCACAAGCCTTATCTTTGAACTCGTTTTGAGAAACAAGGGACGGGAGCGAAGCTCGTTTAGAAATTTTTAAAAAAAACGACACTCGAAAACTCAAGTGATTTGAGAAAAATATAAAGAGGGGTATTTTAGATAGATTTTGGATTAACACGGTTGTTCGCTTAAACACTAACAATCATGAAAACGGGACATTTAAAAAGGGGTTCGCTAATATTTATAGTGTTATCGCAGTCGCACTGTAAACCATGATCCTCTATACAATGGATGGCTACACAACATAATTGTATATTAGATGAATGGAGCAACGAGGCGGATATTGGGTTCTACCGAAACATAATAGCATTCCAGAGACACCTGTTAACAGAAGTTGTTACAGGGTGAACGTTTTAGAGACATTGCCATCCCATACGCGCCAATACAATGGCTCAAGAATTGGCTTGATTCTGTAGTCGTTTATGTCCAAGGGGGTGTGAAAGGGTGAAACGCATTCAAAACCAGGTCGTCGGTGCTGGGCGCTAACATTTGGAATATTGCACGGAATAATAATTATCAGTTTGGGTGCTGTATACACATAATTCAATTCGATACAAACAATCCGCCCAAAATATCAGTTGTTGGATGTTGGGTGCATTGGGTGGTTAAATTTTGTCCTACCATGGCACACAAGAAAAGAAATGACACAATCCGTCGCTTGATTATTTAAATAAACCGCCTAAATGATACATCGTTTCACCTAAGCGCGCATTTATGAGAAAAAAAGAGTATTGAGCACAATGATCAGGTACACTATATTACACCTGCGCCACCTGTAACACATACATTAATTGTATTCCTACCGATTAGTGTAATGCAAAGCGGCACCCACAGCTGTGGAAGAGCGGAGGCAGCCATTGCCTTTTATTTGTTGGTACTCTAGGTTTCTTGTGGTCGCAAACATGCGAGACGGTGAATTTCTAAAGATTACGTAACGTTTTCCTCTCTATCTATATAGACCTCTTGTTATGTCGCTTATCACATTCACTGGGAACAAATTTTGTATAAATGACGGGTAGAAGTAACATTGTCCGGGCGTACTCATAGTCGGGAACAATGGTGAACAATAGGGCCAATCGATAAGTTGACTCTTTACGCAACATTGTTTCAGGCTTTATTCCGTTATCGTCTATGGATGCCCGGACTGTGGCTACCACCGGACTATATCTTTTCACACGGCTCTTAATCACCTGCTTGGGCTCTTTTTGGAATAAGACCAATTGGCCGCACAGTGCCTCATTACGAAGCCCTGGTTTCCAATCATAGTATAGAGATCAGTGTTCGAAACCAACTAATGCGCGGTTCAGCAATTACGTACTTTTCATTGTACCGAGTAGCGCTTCTTTGTATGATGAAGTGTTTCATAATTGTATTTAAATTATACTTCTCAAGAATCCCAGGCTAATTTATCAAAATTAGGCACAAAATGTATGCCATTTTTTGATATAAATTATGTATTTTAAAGGAAAAGCGTTAAATTACAGCTTGGAGTTTTTTAATTTCAATGTAAAAAAAAACACGTAGTCTTTAATACAGGCCAGAACTTGATAACCACCAATCATCTTTCTATTGGTGTGAAAGACTCTACAGGCTTGTGGCAAACCGATAGCGTAAATGATAAACATGGCGGCTTCGTTAAATCGTTTCTACTGCTTGGACGGTTATGCATGAAAAATGGTTGTTATTCTTCGCAAGGAATACTCCGGTGACGATGAAAACTATCTGGTACGTCATATTTATGGATCTTGCAGTATATATGCTGCGATATTCAGACCACTAAAGCCCTTTTAAAGCACGAATTAGATGAACTGGTGTAAATGCAAAGCAGTAGTAGATGCAGTATTCAAAACGCTATGGCAAAACGTAGTGCCCCGATTATAAAATATAAGAGCCGGTCCTCACGCGAGCAGCCGCCAACGACTACAGAGAGAACACAATTGCATGAGTGGGAATTAAGGGAGCATCTGGACTGTACGTTTTAACATCTCAATTCAAAACTTTTCCATATACAAACGACGAGACTTTGACTGGGCACCGAGGCATTCAATAAACGTCCACTTTAGAGCCTTTTCAGTGCGCTTCTACCAAATTTCATTCATGGTCACACGCGATATAATGTCATCATATATAAAGGATGGAGGCAGATCCCATCCCAAACAAAAAAAAGGCAAGAATCACTCTATTAAACACCTAATTTAGGTCTCCAATTTCAACTGGCCTATGTTCCATATGTCCACTAATGAGTGAGTTCAAGTGTTTTCAACGCAGGCAGAGCGCCTTGTACAGTCTGTTAGACTTTTGCATTTGCAAATAGTTATAGGATTTGGACAGGGAAAGATTAAACCACAAAAGCAAATTGATAAGGCTGTCGCTGTGAGTACACCACGGCAATGCCACAACGGTGTTTGTGGTTTATAATAAAATAGTAGGAACCGGATCCAGCCAGTGTGCACAATAGACACAGAAGTAACATTTTTTTGTTTATTTATGTCTCTTGAAAAGGTTTAGCCCTTAAATACTAAAGCACTGATTTCTTACCTGAAAACCACAATGTTCAAACTAATTGAGGAATAAATGTAATTAGGCAGTACAGTGTGAAAAATAACAAGTTGTCAGTTCTTAGCAGACTGCCTTGATCAAGGGCTATTCTACACGGCCTATGAGTGGTCCACCTTGTGTTTTAGTTTACGAGGCTGATTGTGAACGTTGTATGTTTAACCCTTTACGTTTATTTCATCCAGGTATTATCCACTGCGAGAGTTAACTGATGTGATGTAAAGACACTAAACACTAGATGCCCAAGGATGCATGGGCCGTCTGTGGGAAATAAAACCGATTACGATAACTCGACTGTTACCAGCAGACCTTTAGTGGTCCGCGAAAAAAAGGTGGCACATCGCGAATGTTGATATATAGTCATTCCTTATAATGGATATATATAGCCTCGTTGTTGTAATAGTTAAAAATGCGAAGCAAATTAGGATATAGAGGTCTTTCTCCCAACTCATGCATATCCTATAACAAAAGGTGTTAATTCCCGTAGTATTCCTCATCAGATCAATTTAATACCTTACGTCAAAGTACTTGTGCTATTAAAGTGTGACCATACTTTTATTGCATCATCCAACATGCAGTCGTCCTTTAGATTTAGAAAGTCTACAGAAATTTGGAATGGGCTCTACCATTCCCGGCAAAATGGCCGCTAATCCGAAAGGTTGAAAGACCTCTATATGCTTAAACGTTAATCATGTAGGTGTTATAATCGAAGTTTTTGCAATTTAGAGTGGTTCCATTTTTCAGGTTGTATTTCTAATCAAAACTCTAGGCGTTGGATGACTTTCTTACTGATACGAATACATTTTGATATAAACTGACATAATTTTGGAATGTACGATGGGCTACCTCGGCAAACAGTATTTGACATAACCTTTGGGTTTGTGGAACGCATCCGGTTGCCTACCGGGGTTTATTTAAAGGTGCAAACCAGGTTCAAGCCATATATATTTTCTGTGATTATGCAGTGATTTCTTACAGATTATAGACACCCAAAAGATTCCATACCTTTATTGGTTGCAGAATAACTTTAAAGGTCCAGGAAATAAAAATAAAATTGGATTGGTTTGGTTTGTTGTCACTGCAAGTCTACAAGGGAGGGGCGAGAAACGAGAAAGCATTCCAATATTTGGGTTGGTGATGACATCATAGTGACTTGAGTTTTCCAGGTGACTGATGTTGAATCTATTCATGGCCACTGACTGAAAATCAATAGTTCACTAATGATGGTCACTGTGAGTGTATCTTTTTTGTGGCCCTATTTATTGAAATGGAATGCCCGACGTAAGATTTAGACTAGGTTTATCATTCATTTCCTGGGGGAAACCTTTAAAAAACAAAAGGTGATTTTGTATATGTTTATGTTTCAATAGAAAACAGTGCCGGGATGTCCTATGGCCCCTATAGAGAAATTAGAAATTTCACAATTTATAACAAAGAAGAAACATGTCTTCTGTTTGATCCGTTCAGATGGGGGGGGGGGGGGGGGGGGGGTATGGTGGGGTATTTTTGAAAGCTTTAGACCAGTGCAAAAAATAAGATTTGCGCATTTTAGGGACACCGTATTTGAAATTTGCACCTTTAAAAATACTGTAACATTTCCTATAAATTTACACATAGGGGATAGCTGAGAGATGTTTTATTGGTATCAAACAAAAAAAATCCCGTTTGACTCATTATGTGTCAAAGTCAAGCAAGTATGGAAAACTACCGGAATAGGGTTTGAGATGATATTTCGCATTTTACTGTCTCAAAACATTTTATGGCACCCAAACCGCTCTGGTATATATAAAAACTGTCATTTGCTCAAACCGCATGAAAATTGACATTAATTATTGACCTTTTTTTTGTGATGAAAATTGAATTGTTTTAGCTACACTGGGTGTATAGGCCATTGGACAGTTTTTGGATGTATGCGGAATTTATTACCTATTCTGACGGTAATATTGGATATTTGTACACATTTTGGTTATCAATGGAAGGAAAAGGACCATAGTTATCCATCAGTACAAAATCAATATCTGTGTTATTTGACGTCGCGTTATAGGCCTTTTTAGAATTCAATAACAATTACATTTAATTTTTGCCCCATAAAAGGGGTTGGTTGGGTAAAAATTCTAGAAGCCCCCCCCCACTTAGTAACCGAGTGGTAACACACAGCGTTGCGGGAGGACTCAATTTACCGGAAATGTCACAATTTTAGAGTCGAGAAAACTATTTTCTCTTTCCTGTGATCTAGGCTAAAAATGTGTTTGGTTACCGAAAAGTTATGAAAAGAGTTGGGTATTTCATGGCTTACAAAATTTAAGTTCAGCCTATATCCATAGGGATTGACCTAAATCTGCATGAACTTACAAAAAATGGCCCTATTTGGATTCCATATAATTCTTAAAAATGAAAAACTTTATATAATGGGTCATTTTCTTTAAACACATGCCAATGTGGAATTGTTTAGGGACCTATGGGACGATTTACGAAGGAACAATAATGTAAGAGGGGCAAATGAAAATGACGGGTCGTTTCTTTTTAAGTTCTCTCCATAATAAATAAACACAAAGATCACAAGGCAGGCTGTGTGTTTATGTCAGGTTAATGACCATTTCAATAAGTGAAGAAAGAAATCGGAACTCGCCATACTGTGCAACTTCTGTATCGAAACCACGGCTAGTGAGCAGTAATTGGCCCTGTGGCCCCACGTTACTATCGTTCGAGAAAATCTACGTATGCTTAGCAAACATATACACCAGGCAAAATGTAAAGTTCCACACACTTAATTTTTGAATTGTTCTTGTTCTTGCTCGTCCCGCCGCTCGCTAGCAGAAGCATCCATTAAAAATGGAATGCAAAAAGAAATCCAAGCGAATCTTTCCAAAATTCCCTGCAAGAAATTGAAAATTAGGATTGGAAACCAACAATTGTGTTCTCGGCTCAGAAATGGAGGAAAACACTGAGCATACCATTCCTCGGTAAAGACCCAATCTGAAACAATCACCCTTCCAATCACCTTGCTAACAAAATTTTAACAACAATACATGCGCGACGAGAAAGAACGGAAGTCGTGACATAGCAGGTCCCGGCAAGTGGTTTCTTTTTTTAAATGTTATCATTTAACTTACGGTTATATGAGCAGTGGTCGACAAATGGGTACACTCTAGCGCCAATAATTATAGCAAATGGATCGAGCCAACAGAATGCGATGCTGTCTTATCACTATGACGTAAAGTTTGTAATCTACTAGGGACGTCAGTTCAGTACCTTGGGATGGGCACATGTTAATAACCGCTGACAATGCATGTTCGAGTATCACAAATCATACTAAATACCAGGGGTGTATTGGTCAATACACTGTGAATGAAAGCTATTGAACTGCGCCCGGGAATTGAGATTCTATTTACCTCATAGTGTCTTCTCTGTGCGTTGTAGGAGTTATTTTGTTCGATCATCCATTGAAAAGAATTAACAAATCCAACCCTCCAAAGCAACAAGTCAGATATTGCACGACGCAGTCGGACCTGCTATTAGCCCCTACCCCCAAAAAAAAGGGGGTCTCAGAAGAAATGTAAAAAATGCAAATGCGAATGTGCTTTTTGTAATCTTTTTTTTTTAGAAAATGCTAATGCGAAATGCTGAATTTAAAAAAAAAAATTCCCCCACTTTTTCATTTTGTTCCCTAAAAAGTAAACTAAAATCAATCTGAGCAAGACCTAAAAACTAATGCGCTAAGAGACCAATTCTAAACAAAAATGCGCGCGGTTGGTTATCTGAGACAAACTTGACCGTATCTTGGCATATAAATAATGATATTGTTTTTTGCATGGCCTCTTCTTATACAGTTTCAAAATTGTGTCGCCATTGCTTAAATTTCTTCAATTTGCATAGGCTCAAACAAGCTGGGCTGTGTTTGTGTAATAGTAATGTGACTCAAATTTCAACACACTTAATATTGTGTGCATGTAAATACAAGCCCATGAAGATGATTGTGGTGTGTGAATAGGGTTTCTAAATAGGCAAGGCAATTTAAGGCTAAACATTCACCACTCATGTTATGGGTATGAGGTAATGTCTTGTGAAGATTGACGATAACATTGTGATAATACAATTTACACATGCTTAGTTGTTTGAATGAAGATTTTGTTGCGCCAAAACTATGAACATGAAAGACATCAAACAAAATTTAGGCAAACAACAAAACCTATTTAACCCCATGAGGTCAACCACCATTCTTACAATATAACTGATTTGGTTCATTATAATTAAGATATGCCTGACATAACCTCCTTGGTAACCAATCAAAATCTTCTATATATCTATCCAAACTTGGTTTTCTTTACCATGTCTCTAATTGGCCCAATGCATCAATACATCTTACAGCCCATGTTTACACAACAAATTACAACCCTTCGGTAATTGTCACATCCTAGCCTAATCGGCTGTGTAGTTCTAGTCCTGTGTTAGGCCCATGTAATGACGCTTCAAAAGAGTCTGCACAAATGTTTTGGTGGTTTCTGGGGCAACATTGACCTGCTGATTCCCAGTATCTTGATGTATATATTTTTTCTCTTGAGGCATTTTGAAATAGAAAAGGGGTATAAGCAAGCGAGGCAAATTTTTATCCATGTTTCACATGGGATTAAAAAGGTATAGACATGTTCAGTGTTCTAATGTAAATTAAAGGGCATAATGGCATGAAAAAATGACATAATGAAAAGGACCCTTACTGCAATCACTTCCACGATTTTGAAACAATTTGGATGTTTACATCTGTAAAAACAGTAAAAGAAGAGTTCACGGGAGGTGGCAGTGGTGGGGCAATGTCTGGAACAGGATGCTGGCCATTACTGCCAGCATTTTACCAAACTTGAAAACATGTTGTCAGCAGCTCACAGACCATTGCTATTGTATATGTGCTAAGCCCAGCTAATCCATATTTCAGTTTTCACTTGCCAGATCAATTACTTACTACCACCTAATTACAATGCCTGAAGCCCGGTCTGAATGCCTTTGGATTGTGTCGCAAAACATGCTAGATAACTGTAATCTGTCAGGGAATGTGACACCTTACTTTTCGTTCCAGAAATTGCCACAACTGCCACTCCCCTGAACCTCTGCCGGTTTTTACCATGTTACTGTGTTTACAGAATGTAAACATCCAAGGTTGTTTTTCAAACGTGTGGAAGGATTTCAGTAAGTGTCCTTTTCATTATGTTCAATTTTTTTTCATGCCAGTATGTTTCCCTTAAAGAAGGCAATAGATTCCTATTTACAACCTGAAACTGTTTGTGTTTCAAAGACAGGCCAAAAACTCAAGGTTATTATAGGGGTTAACATAATTATATTTTGATCCGCATTGGTTTCAGATTTTGGTAATGTGAATTTACATTTACTTTATTTAATCACTGAAAGATACTAACTGAGTCCAGAGTGCTGATCCCCATAGACCATGTGGGCCATAACACTTTTCCCCTTAATTAATACCCCATGTATTTTACCTGAATTTGAGCCGGTTGGAGAGAAATCTGTGCATTTTTTCATTACCAGGTGACGCTGAGCCATTGTAAGTCTACTGTGTTCAAAACAATTGCCCTAGATCAGCAAACTATACGTTTTTTTAATTCCTTAGATCCATAATGGATATGTCTATACACCTTTTTAGCCCGTACGAACTTTTACAAATTTGACCCCGTTATTACCCCTTTTATATCTCAAATGCTCAATGATGAAAATTTGGACTCAGCATCCTTTGCCTAGAAACCAACAAAACTCTTTAGCGGGTTTCATAATGCATGTTTCTACCGCTGGCCATGGACTAAGTTGGCTTTCGGACGGTCCCGTCCCTTGGCATGTTTCAAGGACAGCGCAATTCCTCCTCTTTTTCTCAGGAGAGACATTACGGCTGGCCTTTAGAAGTGGGTACAACGTGACCGTCCCGAACTTGTTGGCCCGCCTAATGGCACGCTATAAAGGTCTTAATTTATTGCCGCAACGCGTTGTGAAAAGTCACAACGCTGCCGAAATTTCACAACCTCACATCGCGTTGCGAGCATTTACAACGCGGTTGCGAGCGATGCGAAGGCCCATTGACCTTTCCAATTTCATGACTTTAAAACAAAAAAAAATGCCGAACGCGTTGTGTGAAAGGTTTCATCAACGCCTTGGTGAAGCACGCAACGCTTTGTACGGCTCACACGCGTTGTGAAATTTTCGGCAAAGCGTTGCAAGCTAGCGACTTTTCCCACAACACGTTCGGCAATACGTTGGGACCCTTATGGTTTTGGGCCTTCACAACGCGTTGTGAGCTCAACATGCGTTTTTGTAAATCTCACGACACGTTGGGAAGTCTCGAAATCGCGTTTGTGAGAATCCACAGCGCGTTGCCAAATACTCCGGCAATGCGTTGTGTTTTTTTTTAAATACTCCGAAATATATCATTCAAATTGCCGACACAGCACGATTGCGACTTTTCGGCAACGCCTTGTGACTTTCTCGCAACGCGTTCTTCTTTCTTATCGTGTCCAAACACTGGTTTCTCAAATATGATCCAGCCATAGATGGGTACAACGCGTTGACTCAATACGTTATGAATACACTTTCCATAGTCTCCCGCATCAGGCCAAGATGTGAAAAATACGAAAGGATGTCTATCCCAATAATCGGCCGATAGACATCAGGGCGTTAAAGTAATGCTATCACGTAATCTTATGACACAAGCCCTCCAACTTTCTCCAATTGGGTCCATTGGCAATAATCAAACATAACCTTTAAAATATGGATTTAATCAACTGAACTAATTTAGCCCATTGTACCAGACAAAAGTTGATCTTATCAAAACTCTGTGTCAATTTCTGATTCCGTTGTCCACCTTGAGATAATCGTTCCTTTCAAGCAAAATCAGAGAACATCTTCTGTCAAAGTATCTCCCTAAAGTACTACGATTGTTGTAAAAAAAACTGATATCTAAGATCACCCATTAATCAAATGCGTGGGTGAGCTGATCGCCAACCTCCGCCCTTATTACTCCATCAAAATGAGATTGGAGTATCAGAAGAAATTTCATATTTTTCCATTACCTCAGTGAAAATATTGGGCCCAGGAAATGTTTACTTCCAGTTATGGACAAACACATCCAAATGTGGTATTAACACACACTTCTCCTTGTGTGTTCCATAAGTAATTTTTTTTTTGCTTATACTCCCAAACAGCTGGACCTTAGTTAACTCCAAATTTTTAATCAGATGTTGTCGTTGATATGGCTTCCATTCGAAGGGACATGTGGAAATTTTACCATAAAAAAAACCAAAAAAAAAAAAAAAAAAGGAATTCAATGAAATCGTGGTTATTTAAAAAAGTGTCATTAAATTTCCCATTCCATGTTTGGACCAGCACATCTGGGCTTCTTCATCGGCTGAGGTTGTGGGGTCACGATGCTACTTTCGTCATCCGGTCGAGCGCCACCTTTGTCATAGTATCTTATTAATCTTCAAAATCTTTGATGGGGCAGTCTCTGTTTCCGGTTCAGGGGGTGGACTTGGTGGCGGTTGGAAGTAGTGCAAATTGTCTCATGAAGTTTCAGGTGAAAATCTAGGACGCTCTTCGCCATGTTGTTTGACGATATCGTCAATCTCGTCCGTTTTTCCTCAACGACTGAATGCGTGGTCTTAGATTGACCATGTCATGCCGAGACAATCTTCTTCAACATTGACAAGTTATATCAATGAGTTTTAACACATCTTCAAGAATGGTTTCATACCTGTATAACGAATTTGAGAGTCAACTGTTCATACATTAACAATAGACTCTTCCTTTTGAATGGAAAGCGCGATTTCTTTTGTATTAGCGCTCTTACCATTGGCAACACAGAATATGTGTTGTATATGGCCCGAACATTATGGACGCAACATCATGATATTGAACCTTATCTTTAGAATGCATTGTTTTTCCAGAACAGGGCTAGGTTTCACAAAATCGCTAAGACCCATCTTAGGTTGACTAACGCTACTGTAGCAGGAATTTATCAACCGAATCAATTATCATTAATTGTCGGGATGGTGGATAAAATCTTATCAAAACCATAACATAAATAATACTAAACTTCTCAAAAAAGTTTGGAAATGTTTTTTCCAATTTATTTGAATCCTGTTTGTATCCTTTATGCAAACGAATCACGCTTTTGTAACACGCAATATTAGGCAGGTTGTTTTGAAGAGTGCCCCCAATTTTTCCAAAAAAATAGATTTTTTACACGATTGCATTGGTTAAACTGGCTAGTAAACTATTAACTGTGCATGGTTAAGTCTCGAAATGTCTGTGAACAAACGAAGGAATTTTTGTATTAAATAATTATTATCGGGGATCAACATAATAATTCAACGGCTGCTGGAAACGGCCTTACAAGTGAAATATCCCGGGAAATATCCATGTAGTTGTCTACGCTCATCCATTAGTTGTTTTATTGGTTCAGGCAAGTCCAAGTTAGAAGTTATTCTCGAGGTGTCACTATTTCAACACGGACGTACATAAACGTAGCATTTCCAGATCTCCGTTAAGTCCAATCTGGGATCCCAATTCGAATTACAAATCGCTTATTTTATAGCATTCTCGTTCGCAGGTAAAATAGTTTCCCCTAACCATTATTACCAACGTAAATGTGCTGCTCAAAATATCAACTTTTGGAAAATTGGGGCGCTCTTCAAAATGTGGCCATTAATTGCTTTAATACATGGCCGTTTGCAGGTGGAAACATTTTAAAATGTTGACCTCTGCTTATAAACCCTAAACCGTATTTGGCCACAACCCAATAATTGAATATGGGAAACAATATTTTGGTAGACGTTTCACATAGAAGTCCCAAGGATGCAAATGAGATATTGCCATTTATTCCGTCAAGGGCTACTGCACAACATCATACAGGGCATGATGGATTCAATTGTAATACTTCATTTACATCCTTGGGGCTTCTTTACCTCAATGCAATAAGATCGTTTTTGAGACCTCTCACATCAGACTGTGTAACGTCAGCCGTAGTGCTACTTTCTCCAGATGTCTTCTCAGTTACGTAACGATCGACAAGCAATGCCATGATTTTCTAAAACATCGAAGAAGACAAACAAATTAGAAATACTTGCATTGTTAATTTCGTTAAAATATACTGGAAGTTTCATTTTTCTGTAATTCCCCGTTAAAACAATCCTTTGTTCGTTTTAAAGAAAGTAAATAACGTTGTAATCAATTATCAAGGATGCAGATAGCGTAGCAAAATCAGGAACATGTAATCTGGACGGCGAACATGTTTAAAGATACCAGGAAATGAGATGACAAACCTACTTCAAATCTTTATGGGACATTCCATTCCAATAAACAGGGCCAGAAAAAAATACACTACCAGTGACATCATTAGTGAATATATTGATTTTCAGTCAGTGTCATGAATAGATTCACACCAGTCACCTGGAATTTTCTATTACTCTCTGAAAAATCAATGATACCACTTGACACAAACCACATCAATTCTATTTGCATTTCCTGGGAACTTTAAAAAGCGAAAGTAGTACAGATAACATGTTTTTGGTGTAAAGTCAAATAAATTTTATGATAACCCCTTGTCTGCTTCCTATAATGGTTATAGGGTCACTGTGTTAAAAACTTAAAATTCGCTCCAATGATAAATACAACTTTACCATCAAGTTCTCAATTAAGTTCTCAATGCATTGTCTATGCGTCTTGTAGAGTCAAAAACATGCTCAATTACCATGATTTCTAGACAACAGATACACATTTGTATTTTTCTCTAAAACTTCAAAGTAAGAAATCTACAGTTGTGGGATCAAACGTCAAATATACTGTAAAAAAGCAACATACATTATGATATATGTTTTAAGGCGTCCTACAGGCGTAAAACTACAAAATTCTGTTCAATTAAAGGCTGACTCAGAGATTACCCGAGGAGGGCGCCCTCAATTTTCAAACAAATCGTGTTTTTTGCATGTACATAATGCTTGTCCATATACTAATCACTGAGTGAAATGGCGAAGCTCAAATCGCAGTCCTTCATATAGAAAATCACAACCTTGTTATAAAATTCCGGATCCGGAATTTTTGTTATGTATACAAAGGTAACAGTATCCTATGGGACTGTTATACTACACATAAATGTTTACTGCATCAAAACGAAAAATCCGATTCATCTCAAACTTTGGAATTGAGCATTTTAGGTAACTATCTTTAGTTCTAGTTGACTATTTTAATTAATACACGAAAAAGTTAAATTTCAAAATCTCTGAATCAGCTTTTAATCAGCTTTTAATGTGTTTGGCGTAAATTAAAATGTTTAAAATAATGTTTGTGTATATCACTGTAAAAAAATATGGAGTAAAAATTGAGTAAAAAAGGGGATTGCTCTCTAAAAAAGAGTAAAAGAGTGAAATTTGCTCCATTCCGAGTAAAAGTTTCCTCTTTTTAGAGAGCAATCCTCTTTTTTTACTCCATATTTTTATAGTTTAGACAGAAACAGTGTAGTACCTTGTATCGTCTATCCTTTGCACGTTCGTCGAGACGTTTTTTAGATTCTCGAAGCTGAAAAAAAGAACGCAACACTATGCAAATTAACAAAGCGCGACTAACTCTATTCTTTTTGTCATAGTTCTTTTATTTTCGAGGATACGCCTTTAGAACAAAAAACGTGGATCTGTCGCGACCGTCCCGAAACTCAAAAGGCGTCCGCATCAGATCGGGATTCTGGCTATGTCATTCTCTAACAATTTTCTAGTACATGTATATGACACCAGAATTGTTTCCGTTGCATTTTTACGACATATCACTATCTGTTATAAAGCATCCACCTCCCCAGAACCGCCGATCTACCAAAGTGTTCTGTCGGTCGGGGAACCACTAAAAGATGACAAAATTATTATTACATGATAAGCATATGTTATATTTAGTACAGAGAGTAACAATTTAAAAAAAAATCGAATTGGAGACAAAAGCCAGAATAAACATGCGCAAAATACTTATGTCAAAACAGGGTCCAAAAAATTTGCACTACTGTCCATTCAATTAGCTTAGACACTCGGTGTTTAATTAATATTAGAGAAGATAGAGGTGTCGGGAAAAATCGTGAAACAAAAGTTTGTATTCACGAAATTACCCAACAGGATTTTTAAATTTCAAAACATATGGATGGAATTTTGTCTACAAATCATTTGAAATTTGACCCTTTTCCCCTCAAAGTTGCAAATGATCTGTCCAACGTCTGGTAACATTAACAAATGACGTGTGAGGTGGTCATTGGTATTATACATAGGCGGTAGGAAGCGACTATCGATGTGATCAATATCGGCGGACCAGAAGACCTTGGTCGGACAGTGACTTGCACATATTGTGTCACTTCTCTACAAAGAATTTATTGTATTTGTATTTCTTTGAAAGTTTGAAGCGACATATTTTTTGCCCAGGAATAAAATCCCGGGAATAAAATAGACGCTATTTATACATTACAAGCATTGTTCATGATATCGATCAATATCTTCTGTCAAAGAGCGATGCAACGTTTAAACACCTATTTTATAAATGGACCATTCGTGAAAAAAGTTTATGCTCATTACAAATATTCGGCTGGTTCCGATTCCTTGCCGAATGATGGGAAAAAGGTCGCAGAAATTGAATAGAATTGGGTGTGAAGAAATACTTATAGCATGAACCTTCAAAATCTTGTTGGGTAATTAGATGAATACCAACTTTTCTTTCACGATTTTTCCCCGACACCAATACCTTCTCTAATATTAATTAAAAACCGAGGGTTTAAGCTAATTGAATGGGCAGTAGTTGTGACATCAGCATCAACTAGCATCAAATCTGTCAACAGTGACAATGCTGAATCTTTCTATTCATGTACTAATGTTACATTCAGAGACACTTCAACCGATTTGAACAACCGGTCAAACGGCGGGTGAATTTGAGGTCATCCCTAACATTTTATGCAGATGTACTAAGCCGGAGCTTTCCGTATAACTACATGTGTGCTTTACGAGTCGCAAAATTAAGAATTAATTACAATGGCTTGAACTTATGATTGGTATCATTTGCTTCTGCTTCTTGACATGATTGCTCAGAACAACCTAAGGAACAAGATATCATGACATTCAGAGGTGTAAAGGTTACATATTCCTCAGGAGAAAAGTTGGGGATAATTCCTTGGTAAGCACATGGCATCAATCCATGGATTTTAATATTTGTTGGAGCGGTACTACCCGTTTCCAAACGTTTTACGCCGCCGAAGGCCTCCCCAAGCTACAGTTTAAGGTGTGAAGTCAAAATATTAAGCGATTACAGGGCGTTTAATAGCGGCTTACAAATGTCTTAGTAAGTTCTCTTTCAGACTGTTTGCTGGAGGCCATGAGTTTCTCTCTGTCACTCTTCCATCTGTGAGGTTGCACAAGCTTACTACACAAATAACGCAAGGTACCATAGCTAGGTAACAGATTATATGGCGGTGGCAGTGGATTACCGTCTTCCATAAAACCCATCCACATGGCGGTACAGGAAAACTTCCACTCCTCGTCTGCGTTTTCCTGGATAATTTGAAAAGGGAAATGATGTAGATATACATGTAAAGGCTCTTAGTCTCAGTTTTGAACATTAAAGGAATGCCGTAAAAATATTTATTTAGTTTTTAGGCCTAAAAGGCACTGCAGTGTAATTTACACAAATAAATAAATAAATAAAAATAAAAGAAAGAAAGAAACAAATAAACAAGCAAAATTAATAAATAAATTTTGCCCTCAAGTGAACAAAATGGGAGGGCCAGCCGGTTTAAAAAACTTTTTTTAATCAATTCTAGTTAATAACGGTCACAATCTGTAAGAACCCTTTGCTATATTAGAAAGCCTTAGTCATGTCATAGTTTGAATTGTACAACCAGTTTAAAACACAAACAGCCGAAAAAGTATTTGTTTTAAATGGGTCAGAATTCTTTTATATTTTTGTTTATTTATCAAACCTTTTGGGAGGTTGCAGGGTAACACATCAATATTTTTGGAGTCATTCTGATCACCCTTTGAATAACAACTCACACGAGTTTGATACCACTGCTATATGAATATGGTTGAAGAGTTTCATACCACCAGTGAATGAATGCGGTTGAAGAATTTGACACTACTTGTAAATATATGTTATGGAAGAGTTTGATGTTACTGGTAAACGAATGTTATATAGAAGAGTTTAATACTACTATTGAATGAACGTTGTGGAATGTATTGATACTCCCGTTAAATGGATGTTGTAGAAGAGTTTGATACTACTGGTAAAGCAAATTGACAAGGGGCTTCTTTCTATATAGATCCACTGCTAAATCATTACCTCCGTTTCTATGCAGGTGACACACAGGAGGATATTTTTTTTGAGATTACGAATTTCTCGTAAATTGCACTTGATCGGTTGCAGACCACCGACATCCAGCATGGAAATAATTATGTTGAGGCTTTCATCCCCCCACACACCCGACCGAGAACGTTTCGAAGGTGTACACACATGTACGCAATAAAACCGCAAACTTTGTTTTGAACTTGCCCACTATCCTAATCGTCCTTATAGAAAAACGTGCTTTGATTTTCTGAAAATACTTATCATCTTATTTAAAAAAAAAATCTGCGTATTCGGCTTATTCACCTCAGGTGCGATCTAAAACATTGGTAAGCATTCCAAATATGAAAAAAAAACCTGGTTAAAAATGTGGCTTTTCTTTCTGAAAATGTCCTCGTGTCTCTCTCTTTAAAGCGCATGCGATAAAAATACGTAAATTAGAATTAGATTATTACATGGCAAAAATCCAGTGATTCTTCTTCCCGTTGCAACTTTGGCACGCTTCGCAAGGGTGCAGAATTTAGTTTTATTTGGACTTTATCAAGTGATATAAATAAAAATATTTTGCCTTTTTTTAAAAATCTAACAAAATTACGAGTTCAACCATCTTGGCGTTTCGTTGGCAATTTTGAGCCTTTTTTTCATGGTTTTTGGTTTTGTTTTAACTGGGCGTCTTTATAATAAGTTCAAATATGATAAGAATGATATGAAATCCCAATCCTGATAATTTCAATTTTGGTTTCCCAAATTCACTTCCGCTGAAGTCGTCTATGGGCCTGATCTAAGTGTCGATATATTATCGTAATAAAGGTACTCAGAGCCTAGTCAAGTGGTTTGCGTGAATTCCACACAGAAAGACCTTAGAAGCAAACTTACCTCTACTTCTGTATAAACTTGACTCATCACGGCAATGAGGGCGTTTAGCAACACCACCACAACAAAGACATAGAACATTGCATACATCAATCGGCCCGCTGTCTCCAGCATGTGGGCATTTTGTGGCAGCTGCAAGACATCCATGGGGTTTAAACCAAATATGGACCAATATAAGGTAATCAGTGATGTCAGCAAACTGGAAAGTACATAACAAATGGCGGATTCAATTAAGCTAACACAGAAAGTCGAAATGTTCAAGTTATTTCATTTGGTTCCTGTGATGTAAAGGTGGGTGAGCCGATCATTACAAATTATGAGTTAAATTGGCCCAGCTGGTCTTCTGCACTTCCTTTTGGTGCATTAGGAGGTGTCCAAGTGGATCCCCCTTAAAACTACTTTTCCGTTGGATTTTTTAACCAAAGCTCTGGTCATTGATGGGTAACGAGACCACCTAACAGGAAAAATGAAAATCGGTTGTACTGATTCAAAAGGCATTCCCGAAAACCGATTTTTAAGTCGCGCACCAAATCCTCCCTTCTAAAAATGAAAAACATACTTTCCCAAAGGACTTTTCCCATAAAATGTGGTTCATAATAGGCGAACATCAATACATTTTCATTGCTGAAAAAAAGTTACTCCAGTACAACTTAAGGGGCAAAACACGGTTTATGTAGCCACCATAATGCTTATTTGAGCTAATTATCATAATACGCAATGGCCGATTTGATTATTTTTCAACCAAAGTATGCGCAAAGTATTTAAGCAATTGGGCCAAAAACAATGCGCCGTTAAAATGGCGCTCGATAATCGAAGCCTTGGGTCCACATGGACCCCGTATGCACGTAAGTGCTAAGAGTAGAAGCGAAAATTTGTACTAAATTGGCTTTTATGATTGTGTGTATGAGCTGGTGTGGTCGACCACATTTGGGGACTTATTTGTTCCTAGCACCAAAAGGAAATATTTGATGGGCCTTACTTCACTGGGAGGATAAAAAATATGAAATTTCTTCGAAAAACAAAATCACGATTTTGACAATATATGAGGTGATGAGGGTGTTGATCGGGTCACCTACCCGTAAGTAAAGGTAATGAAGAATATATTTATATGTTCATAGATAAGATTGTGACTTTTTCTTTTTATTTTAATGATACTGTCGAAGAATAAATCAAAATAACATAGCCCATTATTTTTAACTTTCATTGAACTTTCATTTAAGGTAATATTCTTAGTAGGGCAACATCCTCAACATGTTTCAAAATACTTGAATGAAGACATGTGATTTCTTATCCCACCTGTTTACAAGCCAATGTATCTCACGTTGCCTTTTAGACAATTACGAGGTTTGGAAAACCGGTGTAAAAGGGGATATGGTTCGGCATGAATAAAGCGTGAAAACTAATGTTGCGTGAAAAGTCAACTGAATCGAGTGTCCTATTCTTCACCGTTTTAGGCGAACTGTGAACCAAAAGGACTATATCTCCTGCCACATCCGGCGAATGCAGATGCGGTAATGCAGTGAGCGCGCCCATATCAAGCTGTGTTCAGGAATGTGACCGCGAAAGTTCAAAGTTCACTCGATCGATATCGGTTACATTCCTGAACAGCAGCTGGGCATGGACGCTCTCATTGAATCGCCTCGTCTGCATCTGTATACGCCCGGTTTTCTAAACTTCGTAATTGTCCATGCAGGAAGTCAAATCTTGACATGTTTACCACAGCCAAACCTCACACGTACTCATGTTTATTCTGCCCTGGCCCCGGTAACTAGATTAAGTTTTATTTGGTGTCCATCAGCTACTTACTCTTTAAAATCCCCCTGTGAACAGGCTCCATCCTTTTTGGCTCGACAAGACAACAGCTCAGCTTTGTTGTAATACGCATAGATATACGTGAGCCCCATGGCAAACGACAACAACACAAGGCTCACCACCAAGAAGAAGTGGCTCGTCTTTTGCACCATGCTTCCAAGGGAGATTTTTAATGGACCTACAACGTCACTGACGACCAAGTAAGGAAATATTCTTGCGATGGAGACCACGGTTGCAAGAGCAAAGAGACTACGAGCAATGAGTTGCGGGTGGCTCCATGGTCGGTCTAAAACAGCGCCCTCATCCACTACATCTTTGGAGATAAGGTCCACTTTGCCGAATTCAGTGCGACCTCCAACTCTCCGTCTTGTGTGAAGATAAGATATTTTGATATCATTATTAAAACAATATAGTATTAATTGAAACCACCAGGGAAATGTTTGTGTTTTTGTTTTATAATAAAATCTTTGATACTTGGAAATGTATGTAGTGGATAATTTAAACTATGAAAACGTAATTCGTTTGTGCATACCACGCTCTAATATTAACAAAATAACTACTACCTAATTCAGGAAAAGTTATTTAAAATCCATAACTATAGGGGAACAAAATGAACCTGGTAATCGAGGTTGAAAAATGTTGATCTCTTCTATGTATTGGCAAGTTGAAAATGGTTGTTTTCAGAATCATTGCACGGTGCTCCTTTGAAAAAGAAAATAATTTCCAAACATTACAAAAAAACTGTGCATATCCACTCTAGGTAGTCCGAAAGTTTAGGGTAGAATTGCTTATATGCATAAACATTTTTTTAAGTGGCGCAGATTTCAGTACAGTTTTATGTGTAATTGCAACGACTGAAATTTTTATTATTGGACAATGCACCTTTTGATTTACCATTGTTGGGACAGTGCACATTTAATTCACCCTTTATCCACCATTGAAAGTGCAAGTGTAACATCTTTAAAGTACCCTAACCTATTAATAGAAAGTGCACCTTCAATCTACTATTGGGACAGTGTGCACGGTTTGCGTTTAATGCAACTGATCACATTAATTGACAATGCACATTTAATCCACCTCAATCCACTATTGGAGCGTGCACACAATTTATTATTTGACAGTCACCTTTAATTTACATTATTGCACAATGCACATTTAATGCACTAGATCCTGTGCTAGAAGTGTATTCTATAACGTTTTAATGCATCTTATACGCTATTCCTGTTTTTGTTCTTCGGGTGTTAATTTGTACTGAAATACGCATATTGCATAACAACGAAAATGGTGAAACTCAGAACTGTATCTATTGTTGTGCAATACGACCATTGCATTATGGGAACATATTTCGGTACAATTGACTTCCGGAAAACAAACCAAGAACTGCGTATTTGTCGGTATACCTTTTATATGCACCTTGCCTCGCTAACAGACAGTGCACGAGCTTCATCCACCAATTATTGGACAGTGTACCTGAATTTGTGGATTAAACATCTAAACTTTATTATTTTGTATGCTGTAACAAAGGCCTTTAGCATTGTAGGAATAGAATTATATAAATTACTGTCCCGAAAAGAAACTTAGGACCCAGGACCTGCGTAGTTGACACTATATACCTATTATGGATGTACACATTTATTTTATACTGGGACGTGCACTTTTAATTCTTCAGGTGTTATTGCTGAAGACTCATTTTTGGGCAGGAATTGGTGCAAATATTAAATGTTACTTATATTTGTAACATGCTAATTCCTGAGGGATATGTCTAGGGTGTGTTGAAATGAAGATAGAATATACTCTGGGGGTGCACGTGGGAACCATTATTTTTCGGGTAGACTATAACAGTCAAAATTGGCTACTGAGTTTCAAGGTAAAATGCACAGAGTTGTTTTTGTTAAACGTTGTATGATTGAGGTGTGAAAAATCGTCTATGGTAACGTCTTCTTACGGTTTTTGGGGTCAACGGTATAATATACCTACTTTACTAAGGTAATGTTAATTACTTTGTATTTGGAGAGATATTTAAGGGCGCGTTTAAGTCAGATTGTATTTGAGATCTGCTGCCCGTACCGCTAGCAGTCAGTAGCCCGACAATGCGCACCAATGTGACTTTGACAGGCGAAAACAGAAACCATATGATTTGAATTGCCGATTCCAGCACCCAAACACAATGCGCGAACAATGACACAAATTGTGTCGATCGTGTCAGTGCCACAACATGTTCGAAGGGCTGATTTATAATTTATTTCGATCTCAAATATTTAGGTGGAGAATGCTCATGTGACGTCAAAACGTATTCGATGATATACGAGGCTATTTCTAATGTTAGCAATTGGGCAAATTACTAGGGACTGAAGGTGTCCTTGAAGAGATTAAAGAATCAATGGTTTTCCGTAACTATGAGCGCGCGCACTTTAATTGCTGTCACCAACAGTATTCCTGAGAGACTCAAACACGCTAGCAAAGTCAGCCACCTACACTTAGTGGCCGATAAGACGCCATTAAGGAAAGGTACCCCCAACAAAGTGTAAGGAAACAATGCGAGAAACCTGCGGACATTCCAAAGACATGAAAGATGATGTATCAAAACAATCTGTGAGCAGTAGTAATAGTATGCTGAAGACAATCCGGTCAAAGTCAACTCAATGGAATCATCAAGATGCGAAGTAAAAGACAATGCGATCATACTAAAAATGACTTTGGAGTTCACCAAAACTCTAACGTTTTATCACATAAGGAGAAGGATGGAAGGTCGGGCACCAACAACACTGAAGCGATGGCTGGAGTCAATTCCACTAAGCGTCTTCGATAGAAGCAGGAAGAGATATAAACTACATCTAAAAATATCTATTCTGTAAAATGCATGCAAGGACCATCTCAATAAGCGTTACATTAAGTACGCAACCATTCAGGAAAAAGGCAAACAATTAAGGTAGAATGGGATAAAAATAACTAAAATAACCTGAGACTGCCACATGCCATCTCAATCAGCAACCAATATTCACATCCTCAATGATTGCAATTATTTTCTGAGAGCGATAGGTACCATGGGTGGAGCACGGACCGGCCTTTAAAGTTCTGGGAGCAATATGGTCCGATGCCTTCAGCGAAGAGGCAAAATCAGAACTAAGTAATGCATGCAAGATGATGCCAGCTCATCAAAACCCTTAAGATTCGTTCCGCATATGGTACAACCTACGGAGAATGGAAGCAATATCTTACAGAAAGCCAATAATTGGAAATTGCGGATGTACGAGGAACATAACCAAATCGGTGGGATTTCTCAAAAGTTGCAGAGACAGTAAAGTGTCCTGATATCACCATCGTACACTGAAATGTCACAGACAGTCGTTACAATGCACTAGGCGGTCGGTAAGTACGCATATATACTCATGTTTCTAAAATTGAAAAAAGTTGGTCGCAGAGTTGAAAATTCTCAGACTGGAATAAACCGAAAGGCATGTGGGAAAAAGGGATGCGGGCAGTAGCGATTGCGTGTTAAATTTTCCGTGTTTGCGAGCACCGAAGTACCCGACAAAACGTTCCAATTTTCTCGCTGGTTCTATGAGGTCAGACCCATTACGTAACATATCCAAAATAAAAATAGTAAGGACCCTCTGATGCAAAATCTCCATAGAACCCCTTCGTGTTCAGGGAGATATTTAGTTTCATGCATGCATTCGCTATGACGGACCTGAGACTTAATCTCTCCCGCAGTACATTTAGATACTATCTTTCGAAGTTGTGAACACAGAAGATCACACTTTCCGGATCCGCCCGTAACCAATGGCACTACTACTTCCAGAGTGAGGCGGTGTAGGTGGGATTCTGAAACAGCATAAATGGTCAAAATTGGTACCCGTGGCAAGCACCAAGTGGAAAGCGAACAAAG
This sequence comes from Ophioderma brevispina, assembly GCA_023653785.1. Lineage (NCBI taxonomy): Eukaryota > Metazoa > Echinodermata > Ophiuroidea > Amphilepidida > Ophiodermatidae > Ophioderma > Ophioderma brevispina. The sequence goes on along the minus strand of JAMKCH010010439.1, from coordinate 67,774 downwards.
CACAATGGACACGCTCCAGCCAGGTGCCCATAACAACAAAGTATTCCGAAAGAGGGCATTGAACTCCGTTTAACAAACAACGTGTAACCCCACTTAGATTATTCCGCAGTCCCGACACTTCGGGACAAAATTTGAGGTAAACCCATGAAAGGAGACATGCCCAGTTTAAGGGAACTTTTCTAAGCCACCTTCACAGAGGTGCAGTGGTTACACTAGAGTGTTCATCTTGATACTGGTGAAACAAGGAGCCGAGGGAAACCCGTGGGCTGTAATGATAACTCTCTTGATTACCACAAAGGTGAGGTTGAATGGGGTGCATGATCAAATGGAATCAATTCTGATATGCACTTTCTGGCGCTTGGTAAACGTAAGGTGATACTGATTAACCTACTTCGTAGTATTATTTTATTGAATAAATCACGGGGTTTACATAGAAAGATTTGGTATAAAATCATTTCTGGAAGGGATAACGCAGGCAAGTCTTACAACCATGAAAATTCAATTTTGATACAAACCCCACGGGCGACAAAACCTTTGTACGTGTCGCTTTTAGCCAATCGTCTAAGGTTCTTTAGCCATTAGGCCTAAAAAAAAGCCATGCAATTGTTAAAAATCCCTGAAGCAGAGACGATGTTAGACAAACCGTTAAATTGTTTTGCTTTAGTTTCACGTACACGTTTCTCATTAACAATACAGATAACGTATTAAACGTACACTGTTAAAAATTCTGATGTTAACGTTAAAATACCTGATCTGTGCAGTATGCTACGTTACAAAAACAACAAATCATAACGATGACATTTTGCTGTTATGATTGACGAGAAGTTTTGTATTTAACGATGTCTTATATGAAGAAAACAACTATTTGTGTTAAAGCCATTAAAATGCTCAGGATCTTTAAAGACAGTAAATTTACTTCTATGATGACGGATTTGACACGGTTGAATAGGCGGTGAGGATTCGATATTTACCGGTAAAAAACGCCTATTTTCGAACGTGCACCAGGCTGTCTTTTTCAGCCCGACAAAAAATAGTTAAATTGGCAATACGATTTAAATCACAAAATACACTACCATCGTCCTTCACTTTTCTAAAAAACATGGGGACGTGAAACCATTTAATTTAATGCGGTCTTTATACGAATTCTGTCAACCCTATATTAAAACAAAATACGATAAAGCGCACCATGTGTTAAAACAGAAAAATCCTTTAACCCTACAAAATTTCAGTTTGATTATGGTTAGGGGTTACCCCTTAAGCACAGTTAAAAACGAAAATTAAATTCATACATGACCAGCCATGCCATTGTTTTCAGCAAATAATATTAGTTACCATTGAAAGTATTGCTTGCAATATAATAATTTAACACGGGTTGAGAAGAAGTCAATGTTATATGTTATAATGACAAAAAATATTTGTTAGGTTTACATAATGTGCGAAACCCAATATCGCCCTATTTAATATAGAACTATAAAATGGTGTCCCCCAGAGCCAAAGGTTTGATTAGAATCCTGGGGGGGGGACCTTGTATTAGTCACGTAACTGTAAAGAGGCGAATACCCGAAATATGCTTGACACGCTCTTTCCCCCCCTCAAATGCGCGGGAATAGACCTTAACATGCTCTTTCCCGAAGCTTACGCTGCTTTTAATTGTTCTTAAAATAATCGAAAGTTGTCACCTGTACGCAGCTATTGCGGTGTACTATGCGTTTCCAACTTTGCATGGATCATATCAAACAAAACCTTATGCAATCATCAATTTTCAAGTTTAGATTTATCGAATGGACTTAGTTAGAAAATGTCCGCGCTATGTTCGCATCTGTTACGTTAGAGGTTCCCCTGACCGGTGAAATACAATATTATAGTCCAATAGTATTCCATGAAGCACTCTGGACCCAAGCAGTGAAGCGAGATGACCAAAATCCCGGGAACACAAGAGATATTATGAAAATATATATAGTTGCCCTAATTTACACTTTCTTTTTCATAATTATTAGAACATTTAGAAGTATTAAAGATATAAAGCTGCCACTAACAACCCAAAATTGCAAGGAGTGCATTCGCTTTTACGTGTTCAGGATAAACATTTATTATTTTGGTTTGCTATCAACTCATATTAATGATGCAAATGTTCTAAAATGGAAGGTAAACCACACGAAAACAAAAGAATGGTTTGATTTGACAAGCAATTATTCTAAGAGGAACATATGGCTACCTCTACCATTTCAGTAGAAAAATATCTCATTTTCAGCACCGTTTAGTAATCTTTTAGCTTATTCACGCCATAGATCAGTAGGCATTTTAAGATTAAAATCGTGCACACATAATGTAAAATATGGGAATGGGGAAGTATGGGAACGGGGACGTAATGCTATTTGAAATCCATCAACAGACAATGGGGACCAAGCCGCAATAAAAATGGCAAGTCATCTAAATGAACAAGACAGAATTCACAGAATAAAGCAATACAGATTGCAAAGGCAAACCGATTTGGACGATCTTTCTGTTTGGCATTGTACCAATGTGTTCCACGTATTACAGAAACATTACAACGCATGACACTGCTTTATTTCGTAGAACACAAAGGCGCATATCGAAACAGGAAGATACCAAAACGACTTGTGGCAGCTTTGATGTGGTCAGCCATGGGTGTTCTCATGGTCCATAAAAAAACCTCGACATCGTCGCTTTGAGAATAACAATATATAACTTGACAACGTAAAAAAAGTTTCGTCACAATTTCATTTTGACACGTTTAACCAAATTTGTGCTTTCTTGGCCGCCACCGCCTGACAATTGAAATCTCCTAGTGTCTCTCTAAAGTAAAAACGTTTGCTGTTGTTCCAGCGTTGCGCCGATGAACATTGCTGTCATGGTTATTTTCATAGGCTAGAAGGTTAACATACCCTGGGTTTCAAAAGAGGGTTAGCTTTACAAATAATATCTCAACTGTGCATGTGCTATTTATTTGGTTTTGGAGTAACTGGACAGCCTTGTATTATTTGTAAATTTCTATTTGAAAACAACTATTCCCTTTCCAAAGCCATTCTTACGGAAGAGGCAGAGGTGAGTGTGGAGCTCGTACCAGTACTCTACTAAAAGCTACAATCTCGGTCGAAATGCGTTGGAACCCCTTGGAGTTTTTGTTCATTTGCCTGTGGTAAGTTTTCAATGAACCGTTAGAGGCTGTTTCAAAACGCAAACATCCGTGCTCACCGGTTCCGTCCTTATCTTCCGGCTGGAGCTGTTATATTGGTCTAAACAATGAAACGCGGCTCAACTGCCACGGACCCGCGGTCAAACGCGGTTGACTTTGGAAGGCGACCCTTATATAAAAAGTGTTACTGTGTTATATCCTAAATAGTTGTAATCATTTCCGTCCTAACTTGCCCCGTCTTTCCGTAAAAGCCCGCTATGAATTCAACAACCTTAGTGATGGAAAACAACGTATGTAAATTACCCCTACGCCCCTGCGTTTCTAGCCCGGGAGGAGTGAAAGAATAAGGGAAGAGGGGAAAAGAAAAGTCAGAAAACTCTGGTCGGTCTCCGACTATGGCCTTGGCCCCACTCCCCACGACCTGGGATATACACGCTAACGGCGGTGTCGCTGGTCGCCTCTGGCCCGGCCAGCGTTTCCGTGCCCATATGTTGTCTTCGTTGGATGACGTCATTTGCTGGCATCCGGGACTTAGTACAATTTCTCATCAGTGCATGGGTTTTTTTTGGTGTTGGGTGGCATTAGGGTTAGTGGAATAAAGCTGTTAAGGGTGTTGAATTCATAATTCCAGGGAAGGTGTGTGATGTGTTCACCACGTGTCAGGCTGCGGAAACACCCTCGGAATGAGAATGCACAACATTGTGGACATCATTATAACGAGTATCCACATCAGTTAGTAATTGACATTGCTGGATAAGCCGTTTCATGTATCGACTTAATTATAAAATAATCAACTCTAGAATTTCACACAGCCAAGTCATGATCGGACTTTGGTAATTCCAGGTTTTATGTGATTGTGTTTTGATGGTACTTTGAATAGGACTTCCACTACTATTGGGAACGTGAAGTCGTGTCTATTTCCCATTTTCTCTGCCGCCCCACCACCCAATTTGGTTTCTTTGACACTGAAACGCAATTTTCTGCATTGAGCCTGATAATGTGTGGATGGCGGTTAATCTCCCTGGTAAAATAGTTCAAACACTTTTTACAGAGATAGTGGCTTGATCAAATTCGTGAAAATTGTTTTTGTCCCGAAAATAAGATAACTCTGTTAATCCTATAGAAGACCTCAGTTTGAGAGTATAGCAAACAACTTTTTGGCTGAATTTGTTAAAACCCATAGAATACATTAGATGAGAAAGTCCAATTTTTTGGATGCATCAAAGAAAACCCCCAAAATAGTACCTAAATTTAAGTACAATGGATGGAAACAGAATTGTGTTAAATGGATTAATAATGAGTTAACAAGTGATCTCAAATACTGCATGCACTTTATGAAGCTCTTTAATGCAATGTATAACTCGTATTGGTCTTCTTCTCGTATATACAGATAAACCGATAATACAAGTCTATCAGAACTCGCTAGAGTGCAGTATTTTTCTCACAATCATTCATTTTACTTACATAACGACCTGACGTACGTACCTAACGGTCCCCCATAAACTGTTTTAATTTTGTAAAGTTCGGGGACCATAAAAGGTAGTCATGTAACTGTTTTAGGATTAAGAATCTCATTTTTAAATATGAAGAACATCGGTAAATACTCTCTCAACTATTACCCTGTGTTAATGTGCATTAATATTAGCAGAAGTGATTACTTAGGCGATTAGCTGGTGTGGTTGTATTGTGAATAGGAATTTTAATTACCCTCTATTTTCTATTTTATTGCGCATCGTTATCTTAAAAGACAAGCTTGCTAGCGAACACAAAGGGAAATCGTTAGCTACTAATATGTATGTACCCTTGAGGTGGGCAGACAATCAAAATTGATCTGATAGAATAATAACACTGAATTGTACTATACCATAATGGTTTTCCTTAATTTTTCTCTTCTTTCGTTGCTTCTGCTTTTGAATTGGCAGACCACAAAAGATGTTGACTTCTTATATCGAATGCTAACTTTAGTTAAGTCCTCGGCATATTAAAGCTACACATAATAAGTATCTCGTGAAAGAATATTTTTAGTCTGCAATTGCTGCCTTGTTCCGCAGTGTCTCACTGTCATTATCAAAGCTTGTAAAAAACCACGCAAAACAGGATTAAACCTCAATCTATTCCTTAAACTGCTGCATATTTATCACCACAATGGCTCTAATTCAAAATCCTTAGACTACTTGCTTGTACTTTATGATCCCTGGATTTATCTTTTTCATATAAAAATAAAGTTCATCTTGACTTTTTAATTAAAACGGGTCCTCTATGACGCTGGTGGGTAATTTGATCATGGCAGATTAATGAAAAGAACACCTTTAAAATTGAGAAAAATGCAGCACGAAGACTAAGAAACTTCTTTCCACAAGACCATCGTCAGTATAGTTGTACCTATTTGGTAGTTATTTACAAGACAGGGTAACAGAGATGGTTGACTTATTGCTTCACTCTGAATCGACGAGTTCCTTCCTTCGATTAAAATCTAACAATGTGCGGGCAGAGAAATACCACTTGCGTCTGGTATACCTTGCTTGTTTTGAGGGAAGATGTCCCTAGTTGACCTTGAAATCGTGTCAGTACTATTGTTCTTTTCTTTCTGCAACTCATTAAATAAATACTCGTTTTAATGTTTTATCACATGAAGAACCTTGCCGTAGTCATTGAAACATGGATTACTTTTGGCCATAATGGTTGGTAATGCCTATTTAGTAATGGACCTTTTGGCATTGAAGCGTAAAAGCCGTGAGTTTGATATTTCCAGCAGACTTAAGGGATATTGCGCACTAAGATGTTGCTCTTCGTAAGGCGCGGCATTTTACTTTTTAGTGTTTTTTTCAGAACGCTAATCATCTTATCATGCTATTGGTAACTATTTCCTCTAGATGTCGAAACGTATCCCTTAAATTTACCACTGAGTTTCAAGAACGGACCAATGGGGGTTCAATTGTACCCATGATGTTTTTCGGCGACTTTTTCACCGCGGTGAAAAAGATGTCAAACTCTATATTTTTTGTAATGTCTAACTTATCGACGCGTTTCTTTCCATAAAAACACTAACATTTCTTGCCCGTTAACGAGGTAATCAGCATTGAGGTACAGAAGAACCCCCTTATGCTCACCGGGAGTGTGATTGTTTAAAAATGCTAATCAATAAACCCTCTCGCCAGAAATATTTTTTCTGCTTATGTATGTTCATATGCTGAAACAATTAGACCTTTATGTGGCGAAAAGAATCAATTTCGATTCTCGAGCGAATTGTACGTTACGTTTCCGTAGTTATTGCACGCCACAAAAATACAGAATTTACAAAATGTATCTGTAAATTGGACCTTTAAGAGCAGCTATACCATCATAATGATTTACAAAGTGTAATGAGCAATTTTGACGTCTTTTAAAACAATAATTACCCCTTATTTCCAGACGATTTCTAAAACTCATTTATACTGCCCTTTGGCCTTGTACACACACTGGCCAGAAGTATTGCAACATGCAGAAAAAGCAATTTATATTCACAAATTGATTTAAAATTGTATCAGGAATTGACTACACATTACGTAATTATTGTCAAAGTGGGGTTTTCAAACAGATGGTGTTTCCCAGAATCAAGTCGTGCGACAAACGTTTAATTTGATTTTCATTATCCCCTAATATGGCGGGTTAAAGAAGCTGGCTAATGATAACTTGCCGATTGTACTCCATAAGGAATACAGGCAGAGCAACGTCAAAAATGGCTGCCAAATAGTCGCCAAATGAACTTTACGAGTTTGTCAGGGTCTACTCTAAATGTTTAGGGCGAAAATTGGTGTGTTGTAAGGACCGGAAATGAGATAATGTAAATAAAAGATTGGAGCACGTTCACCACCGTTGGACTCGGGAAATTTAATGGAAAGAAAGCGGTCACGTGATAACCTGAAAACAACTTTTAAATGGCACCGTTGACATTGTGCTGTTTGTCATGTAATGTGAACGCGTAATTTACACATGATTTACGAAAACCACGTGAGTTATCATTAGAATTGCATTTCAGGTGTCTCGGATTTCTCGAATATTTCGAAGACCGCTATCTTCATTTGACTTTATCTCGTTTCCGGTCCACACAACCACCATGATTTTCTCCCATAAAAATTTGAAGTAAACCCTAATGAACCCGGACAATCCATTAAGTGGCTGTTTTGAAGCCATATCTGTGTCTGTATTCCTTCTGGAGTGCAATCGACAAGTTATCGTTTGCTGTTCCTTTTATCCGCCATATTTAGGGAACGTGACAATCAATCAAACGTTTTTTTCACTCTCTTGGATTTTGGGGAATAACATCTATATGAAAAACACAACTTTGGAATTTAAATACGTATTGAGTGGACAAGAATCCATGGTATAATTTGAAATCAATTGGTGATTATGAATTTCGTTTTCTGAATGTTGCAATACTTTTGGCCAGTGTGTGTATTATGACTCCTGCAATGTGATATGAGTTCCATTTTTTAAAATAAAAAGTATACGTGAATTAAAGTCACACTAAAATTGTTTTTAAAAATCAAAGAATCAAAGAATAAGGATGTTTTGAAAATGGAGTATTTACCATTACCATAGCAACCGCATCAAATACAACTGCATAGAGGAAACAGATAACAATAGCGATGTCTCTTATGTGATGCCATTGGAATATCATTTTCTTTGCTTCTCGGCTGCGCATGACGTTAATTTCATACCATGCAAGACCTGGGTAAAATATTTTAAAGCAAAGCAAGATATTGAGTTTAAACAATCCCTTGTTTTTCTCGTTGTCAACAATCCATTGTGTTACAGATTTATTTCAATAGACGATTTGCACGATCCCCGAAATGCATCTCATTCGGTGCCCATTTCCATCCGGGAACTTATACCAGCCTCAAGTTAGCTAAAAACATACGTTTAGGAGCGTAACGAAAATACCAGAAGACATACACTATCTTTGACGTTGCACTATAGTTGTGTAATCGTCCGTCAGGTGACAAGTAGGGCACAGTTACGATCGAAAATATCACGTTTTGTCGTGAATTTCAACACCAGTGCCTCGATTGTTTAGGCACTGTTCGGCGACGCGAACGAACAACAATTTTTTTTGTAAACATGACCTCTGGTACAAGTTCCCGGATGGAAATGGGCACCAAACGAGATGCATTTCGGGGATCGTGCAAATGGTCTATTATAATTAGTGTTGTGCGGGCGCTTGTGGTTATACACCACTAACTCACTTATACACAGTATAGTCTATGAAAAATGGCAATTTTGAGGTTTATTTCACATTTAAAACTCTCGAAGACGAAAATGAAAGCATGGTTTCCTATAGGGACGATTAGGATATCAGGCAAGTTCAAAACAAGGTTTACGGTTTTCCTTGGTACTTGTTTGTCCAATAAACCTTCGGAACGTTCTTGGTAGGTGGTTTACAATCGATCCAGTGCAATTTGAGAGAAATTCGTATCCTCACAAAAAAACCTATCGTCATTTTATAGTACAAAAAAGGATAGTATAAAGCCTGACTTATGCTACGATTCTAGTAATCGAAGATCAATTCCAAAAATGTTTTCCCATGGAATATGGTTTGATTTATTTCCCTGACAACCACATGTTTAAATGTTGGTTGTAATCAATCGTTTGTGGAAGAATTTTTAAACAAATCCACAAATATTTGACAGAGTTAAATACTACTTTTTTTACTCTACTGATTATTGTTTAAAGAAATTGCTGCGATATTTACAGACTTGTAAAAGTATGTTCCAAACCATATTATATGCAGTTTCAGTCAGTTCCCTCCACCGTTATTTGAAGAATCAGCTTCGATATAATTGTATGCACGATTGCGATAGTTGTGGGACTGGGAAGCTTGAACATGTAAATTTGAGCTGCGTGCTGTTAAGAGGTTACCAGGAAAAGAAGTTCCATACCGACGTCCTCGTAACTAAAGATCGCTTAGGCTCATGTACAATATTTATGTTAAGCGTACTTGAATTGGGAATTGTGTTAATCCGTTGGCTACTGAGACCACAGATCTCTGACTGCAGCTGGGCGTTATGTGACCCGAATTCACTGTTATCCCACTGCAGAATATTTAGCAATCTACGTCTATGATTTAGCATATTTAGTACGTGGGTTAGGTCGAAAAATCTGGTTTAAAATTAAGGATGGATTACAATGTCTGATATTCCGGATTGGCAAAACGTTTGGAAATGCTCTTCAAACAAATACCTGCTTATCTGAAATTTATCCTACAGGTATGTAAAATACAGGTATGTCAAATATTTTAGCATATTTGTTTCATATTTTTTGCCAATCTTTTTCAACTTTATTCTGTACACACACAGAAAACAGTGAGTCACTTGCGTAAAAGTGAGTCAATTTGTCCGTATAGCGAAACACTTGGTGAGTCACCTTGACTCATTTTTGGACCAAGAGTTTCACTAAACGGACAAGTGACTCACTTTTTTCTGTGTGTGTGTATATCTTGATAGCATCCCTGTGAGTTTGGTTATGAAATACGCGATAGCTAAGGGCTGCTATTCTGAAATGGAGTCTAACTTAAGACCCAGGTTAAAACCAGGGTAAGTCCAACATGAGTGGACCTTTTTCCTTCTAACATAAAATGTGCTGTAACGGGTGAGAAAATTCCTCATGGATGGGCCAGAACGGCCCATCTATGAGGAATTTTCTCACCCGTTACATTAAACTTTAACAGTAACTTGAAAGAAAAAAGTCCACTTATTTAGGACTAACCCTGGTTAAACCTAGGTTTAAAGTTTGACTCCGTTTCAGAATACCAGCCAAGGATTTATAATGATTCTAGGCGTGGTAGATATTTTCGAAGAATCATGGAAGTTTATAACCACGTGGCCAGTAACGGTTGCTTACCTTAAAAATTAAATCTGATTACTTTGAGGTCATTTGAATTGGCACAAACACAGGGAGCTGCCTGGGGTGGTTGTACACTTAATTTCTATCAATGGTAGGCGGGATCATTAGATTACTGGGCTCGAACCCACAACCATTGGGGTGTGGGACGAGCGTTCAATCAACTGGACCACACGTGCCCTCGCGCAGATCTTGTCCTCCCCCCTCCCCGCTCAGTTTCGTTATACCGGATAGAAACAAAATCAGCGATATTCTAGTCGCTATTTGGTTTAGATTATTGTCAGTCTGTAATTTCAGCTACACCTATATATTACTTGGCTTCTTAGAACACTCAAAATCTTGGGGGTGGTTACCACCCCCACTCTCCCACGAATGATTCCCTGTCGCACAAAAAAACCGAAAACGAATGTGATTTAAGGCTTTTATGTAATTGTAAGTAAATCATTTGCGGTCATTTTAGCAAAAATTGGAAGTGTCACCTACAGGCCTAGGAGTCCAGGGTTCCAGTAAAAGTCGGAAGTGGGGGGGGGGGGGTTCCTATACTTTACTGTACTGTGCAAAATGCCCAAAATAATTTACTTTTGTTACGTATGATGCTACTGTAAGCAAACGCTGACAATATTTATATTTCGTTCTTATTTTTTTAGAGTAATAACATGTGTATGCTTACTTGGCACCCATCATTGCCAAATAAATACCTATTTTGCTTGCATGATTTTGGAGATTTGTTTACAAAAAAATGTTATAAATAAGCTCGCAGTTATGACGTCACTATAACGTCATATTGTTAAAACTTAATATGTTTGGTTTGGTTACAGAAAGGACATAGCACCACACTGATACCAAACAAGATGATGCTTGTCCCTTAATTACGAAACAACCAGGTTTGGTGATCCCCCCAGTCGTGAATGTAGTATAGAAAAAACCCTTGGTTGGACGAGGGTTAAATACACTGATACTTACCAAATATCCATATGCATATTACGGTCTTGTACGGTTGTAATAATGTAGGCTCGTGGGCGAGTTTGTCATCTAACACAGCTTCCATAGTGAGACACGCCACCAATAGCAAATCAGAACCAACATACAGAATAAACTTGATGTATCTTTGGTAAACAACGTTTAAATAAACAAAATGAAAGAGATCAGGTTTAAGAGCGCCATGTGCGTATCTGGACCCATGCATAGTGTCATTTAGAATTCAGAATTAGATGAATAATGGAATGAACTTAGTCTATTTCTTGTCCTACACGCGAGATTCGTAGAAATTTTAGGCATCTAAATGAATACCATATAGAAATACTGAAGTATATTTATGTAATTTAAAAAATGTATTTAAATGCTGGGCATATGTAGTGGATAATTTGGTTTAACTTTAGTACATCTATTACAACAAATGAGTTGGTCTGTCAATATTCTTTTCCAATGCGCTTGCTGATTCTTCGTGAATAAACAATTATTAAAGGTGCATGTTCCGATCGTCTTTGGGACGACCCTGTTTTAACCGGAAGTAGTATTTATTTTGATATCAGATGAGAGTACGTATTTTCTCATTGTCGTCCTGACATTTGAGCCCTAAAATCCATTTCATTCCCAATATATCAACAAAAGACCGACGAATTAATGGTTGACCATCAATATTAGCACAGTAGTGAACAGGGCTTTGCAATATGCATTATTGCTTCTACCATCAAAACCGCAAGTTTGTTTCCCACAGTACTTGATGGGGCGTATGTGCAAGTGCCAGGCTCTCATATCAAGTAGAGAACACAATAGACATAAATCGGAACAAGTACCTTTAACCAAAATTATAATGCTTTCCTTGAAAATACTCGAAGTAAGGGTTTCGCAAGAAAATATATTGAGTCCATACCAGGCCATACTTTAATGAATAATTCCACTTACTTAACATCATTAGAAGTTTGAATATTCTGTAATTTGCACTAAAAATCGAAAGCTAGCTTCTGTATTTTTTGCTGAGTTCGTTTTAGTTGCAATTTTACAAAAGAATATGATGTCACTGATACCATTCATTAGGGCAATGACATCACAATACATTATTGATTTGAGCAGAGGATGAATGGGAATTACTGAACCAGTTAGATCAATTGCACTAAATTATATAATCCTGCCCAAGCTTAATTTGTTGATAAAATTTAGTAGCATCACAATAATTTAGCCTAGGTTAGTTATATTATTGATGCGATTTGTGATTTTGGTTCAAAATCTAAACTTTTAATGATTTTTAGGGATGTGGATATGATTGCATAAAGCATGTGCTTGCATATGGCCTCTATATTTTTGTGAGACCGCCACTTTAAGATTTGAAAATGTTGTTTTACCGTTAGTTCTTAACATTCATCTATTATAAACACGGGACTATGAGAGCGAAATACATAGTATGATCTTGATTTGCAGTAATGTAATTGTTTGGACTGGTCTAAAAATGCCCACGTTAATGCATAGTTTGTACTTTGGTGTGAATGATTTTACAAATTGGCTACAGAAAGAAACATTTAGTTCTGAAAATCCAAAATTAGATTTATGCAATAAAAAAAAATGTAAGAATGCATTCATTTCATTTTAATTGTGGTGCAACATATACTTTAACACTTAAGTGCATTGGGGGGGGGGGGTCCATGATGGACCCAGGATTTCGATTTTTCGCGCGCCATGTTTTAACAAACGCTAAATTAATTTTTGCACCTTAGTAATTGTGCCTAAGTATCAGTTGCGCAGATCTTGGTGGAAAAAAATGAAATCGGTTATGGCGTTTTATACTCATTAGCATAAAAAAAGCATTACTGGTGCGCTTTCAAAATTTGTATTGCCCATAAAATCGCACCGGAATAATTTTTTTGAATGTTTATTCAGCAATGTAATTGTATTGATGTCCTACTGTGCCACATTTTATGGAAAAAGTCTTTCAGGAAAGTGGTTTTTAATTTTTGGGATGGAGAATTGAGTGTGGGGGGGTTGTTTTCAAAAATGGGTTTTTGGGCCGCCATTTTGAATTGTACAACCAATTTTATTTTTTCGTGTTATGTGTCGGCGATGTACCCTATCAATGACTAGAGTTTTGGTAAAAAATTCTAACAGCAAAGTGGTTTTCAGAGGGGATCCCCTTATGCACCAACGGGCGTGCAGAAGACCTTATGCACTTAAAAAGGTTAGGGCAACCTTTAACAAAATGTGGCAATAGTCCTGAAAAAGAAGTGTATGAGCATATGTACCCAAGTAATGTCTATAGACTCTATACGAACTCTAAAGTTGAAAATCAGACTCTTCACACAAGCCACCTACATCTTTTCGAAGTAAAAGTGAGAATACTTACGGTGTAGTTACGTATTCCCGAATTTTCTTCTTTGGTACGTAGAGAAATAAAATGGCTAAGATTGGGTGCAGAAGGAGCATGGTAAAAAAGACAGGAGACGGTTATAAGGGTCTGTCTCGGAGATAGATGAGACGACGATAAAACTGAGATATCACTGCTTGTTGACAGTTCGGACTTGCCATAAAACTGACCACTGTGATTATATTAAAAGACGCATAAACGTTAAAGTTGTTTGATTGGATCTTAAAGTGTTACAAAAAGCTGAACCTAACACATCATCATGATTGTCATCATCAAAGCAAGGATTTTTGCCGAGAAATCTCGAAAAACCTATTTTGAATTATTGAAGAAATTAATGCCCAAAAACATAATGTGTCATAATATGATCTTACAATATTATCATATTATAACTAGAATATTAAAATACAAAACTAAAAACTATAAAAAGATCGAATATTGGGCAAAATATGCGGCAAAAGCGGGACTCATACAGATTCGCACGGGTATGTGTGAGAGATTTTTTAATGTTTTTTGACCTAATATACTCCCCGCCTAAAAAATCCGAACGATATAAATTACTGTATTAAAAAGGATGTAGGTATGACGGTGAATTATAATAATAAATGCCAGGGCCGTTGGTCGCGTAATGTGTTTACTTATTGACCTGTGTCCGTAATGCATTGATAACAGAAGCATGATGTGGAAGTTTGAGAGAGTTATCCAGCTGGCTTGGCGCGTTCTTGAAAGCAAGTTTGAGCACGTGATGGCCTTTCAACATCGTTCGGATTTTTTAGGCGGGGAGTATTATATATGTATATTATATATTATATCTGTAGAGAACTTTTAAATTAAATAAACAACGTTTGCTTATTTACCTTACGTTGTTCCAATTCGATAGCTCTGGAAATCTTCGGAAGCGGACTTTTGCATTTGACGACGTGTCTTTTACCGTTTACGTCCAGCGTAGTTTCATGTGTCGTAAGTATTGTTAATATCTATGATACAAAGACAAAGAAATCTACCAATTTTATTCTTTTATTCTGTTTAAGTTTTGTTTGGCGAATGCTTTGCTTGAATGCACAAACTTCACTAAATCTGTTCCACCTTACAGTGAGCGTTCTGTAAAATATTATCCTCTTGAAGGAGAAGAAGCAGATGCAGAGCGCAGCAGAAGAAGAGGAGGACGACCAAGTGGCAGCTGGAGGAGGACAGAATGGATGGGCTTTTACAAATCAAATTTGAAACAAACATTTTTGACTATAGTAGACTCCAATTGATGGTAGAGTTATGGGTTGAGTTTTGAATTCGTCCATTACTCAAAATAGGGGACAGAAATACCCAGAAAATCTTCGATTTCTTCCTCGCAATACAAAAGAGATCGGATTGAAAGAAACTGGCCAACTACAAATAAAGTTACGTTGTTCGTCCAGTCAATACTTTGTATTTATCCTATGTGATGAATAGTGTGTCTACCGTAGAATTGGTTTTTAAATTGCCTATAACAACATATCATAAATATTAGAAGGCTTCAGTCACCGGTGTGTAACAATGCAGAACTTTTATCTTCACTATTCATAAAGTCAGCTTTCACCTGCTTTCACTGAAACTATTCCTGGATTTAGTTTGCACTTTCTTTGCGTATTCTAGGGTTTATGCTTTGACTATAGATTGGGACTGTGAATAACCCAACCGCTCAGGGTTGGCTATCATGGCTATAGCGCACATCATACCACAAATACACGGACTAAAGTTTTTACATACTGATCCCCTCAATTCATACCCCCACCTACAAAAAAGTAGAGGCTATTCCACTATCAACTGGAATCTAGTATAATATCAATGTAGATTTGACACGTGACGCTAGTAAATGGGATGAATATACTTATAGGTGGACAGGATGTACACACAAATACACAGTTCCGGTGTGCCTCGGTCTGATTTTTATAAACAGAAGATTAGCAATTTTCAGGAAAAACAAATTTCTCAAATTTAAAGGGATAGGAGGAGATTCTTTGAGGATACAAATTTCTCTCAACTTGCACACACCTACCAAGAATGTTTCGAAGGTTTATTGGTCAAACAGGAACAAAAGAAAATAAAAAAATATGTGTTTAACTTACCTGTTATCGTTATCGTCCTATAGAAAAGAATGTTTTGATTTTATGTCGTGCACGACGCAAAATCATCATCTTAATGATCTTAAATTACATAACGACGGCGTTTTAGCTTATTCATTTCAGGTGTGATCTAATACATTGGTAAACTTTTCAAGTGTGCAAAACAAATCGGGTTCGAAATAAAAATGGGGCGCTTCTTTCTGGAAATTTGAAGTTAGTTTTCTAGGACAAATGAGGACAAATGCAGGTATACGTGTTTCCCTAATTGGGCTACCTTTTACAAAATTGTCCTTTTGGAATAGTAACAGATAGTTTAAAATTTCGATTTCTTTTGATTTCTGTGTTACATGGGGAAAAAAGATGGGTAAAACAACATGCGGAATATAGTAAGCAAAATGAACACGCCACTACATCATATCTAACAGGCGTTATAAAAATAAAGTTTGATCCCAGAGTTATGATACACAAGCCGATCGAGGCGTAGATGAACGTACACATTTAACAGAGAGTGAATAGGGAGCTTCATATTAGTTCCAGCTGGTAGCAAGTAACACTTGCGACCTTCTAGCGGGTCATGTTAGGAGCGTCCGCATCTTGGATACACGCTCGCTGGTTCAGCTTACTCAGCTGCAAAAAAATCCTGATACCACTACAAGCCATCGTCAATGACTTGCGTATGCACAAAGAAGAAGAAAGGACCTTACTGATTGAAAACAAAATAAACGTATGCCTTCTCCTCTGATAACACATTTTGAATTAATTTGACACATTCAGTACTCCAAATAAAAAGCTGAACTGAAAGACTTGGAGTAAATCTAAAAAGAAATAACTTTGTCAGTTCATATGGTACGCACATTTTAAATTATCATGTCACCCTGTGTCATTAGATATTTATGTCATAACGAAATGAACCTAAGTAGCATGCTTATGTAAAAGTCAGTATAAGACATGCGGATGAATTCAGATTTTCTTGTCTCTTGATCCTGCCAAACTGGCACATTTTGACAAACCTGTAGTCACGGTCTAATTGGCATTAAACGGGTATTTTTGACATGCCCGGTAATACTACAAAAACCTTACTTTGAAAATATGAAGTTTTAACAATTTCAGTGGCATTAACGAAGGACATTGCATGATAAGAAGAAAAAATGCCCTATATGATTCTGAAAATTCTCACTTGAAATTCACAATCGTTGGAGGCCACATTACTTCTAATATATATTCATTGAAAACATCACGATTAGCACATACTACTCTGTATCAAACCGTTAAACTCGTCACTAAACCCTACCCTGGTAAACTTGTTTCGAATTATGGACATGTAAAACATGTTTCAAGTATCAACTTCAAAACAATCTAAAACCTTTCATATTCTAAAGTTTATCTCATGTGTGTACTTTCGTTGATGTGATTCGTTTATAAATCAGCTTTTAGAGGAAGATAACATTTAGGCATGTGGTATTTCATAGTTGCGTGCAACCGAAAAGTCTACTAAGATTAGAAACAGTTCGCCCGTAGCAACCAAACTACAAAACTCCATACCATAGATTTCGTATTAAATTAATACGGAATGCATCACTACTTAAAAAGTGGTGTGCTATTTGACCATACCCTTTCCTTAACTGTCTCTGATTTATCGAATTGTTCCTCGGATTTCGATTCACTGATGATGAAACTAACGGGCTTGTGAACTAATATGCTGTCAATCCTTAAAGGAAATATGTCAAGATTTTGTCAAGCTCAGTTTGACTTACATTCATAAAATATATGTACATACAGCACGAATTCCCGAAAAAAATAATACAATTTGATGTCAAATTAACAAAATAGAGGCATTTTATTTTTTGCTTTTTTGACATACGAAGAAACGGGCGGATTTTTCGCCACGGCTTCATTGATCAAAAAGCGCCCAATTTTGCTCTGCTCGTGACGGCAAAGCGATGGACCAAAAACATCGTGTTGACTACAATTGTTATTGCTACACTGTAATAATTTGGATGATTAATGAAAGTAATAATAAAATTAGACAAAAAAGTTATAGAATGACATATTTTGTTTCATTTCGTTGTGTTTAATATTATTGAAAGTGCAACCCTGCGAAATGATGGTCACAACGACGTCAATTATGGATGGTCATCACTTGACGTCACCATTTGCCTGCGATGTGGATTTGTCGGAATCGTTTTCGAGTACTATTGGGCGGGAAATTACAAGGGCAAAATACTCAACAAATGTGGACAATTTTCAACTATTTGATTATATGTAATCTACGTTACTTAAGCTTTCCATTCCAAATTTTCCAAATATTCAGAATCATGACATATTTCCTTAAGTTCTTTAATGGATATGCAATCATCGTCATCATAGTTATATAATAAAGAAACTGCGCTTGAGCAGGAAGTAATGATTACCACTCAATAGCATTGTCATTACAGACATTATCTCACACCACACCAAAATAGCAACCATTAATGCGTGAAGGCCACTCGGCAGATATTTCACATCGGCGCCTCTTGAGCGCCTGAGGACAGCTCCACTAGTTTTGCGTTTCGATGTGAACCCCAGTAACAGATCGATCAGTATTGGACACAAGATGCAAGAGGAAAAGAAAAACATAATATATACCGGCCGATTGGATTGGTTATACACTGGGTTATATGATATATTTAGCCAATCAGAGAAATATAAGAAAAGCTTAAAGGTTTGTA
The DNA here is from genome assembly GCA_023653785.1 of Ophioderma brevispina. NCBI lineage: Eukaryota > Metazoa > Echinodermata > Ophiuroidea > Amphilepidida > Ophiodermatidae > Ophioderma > Ophioderma brevispina. The sequence continues at coordinate 49,579 of JAMKCH010010439.1, read as the reverse complement.
CAGATGTATAAAAAGTCTATTTTGATTGGTTATTCCGAGGTTATATCACGCTATATCATGTAATGAGCCAATCAGGGATACTGTAAGAAGGTAGTAGACCTCAGTGGATTAACGACGTCTCTCTTTCTGAAGCATGGCATAATCTCGGTGGAAATCAGAGCAGGTGTAGTCCAAGATAAATAAAAAGCGGTCAAAAATAAATAAACCATAGCTTAATTTTTCAGTATATATTTTCTTTATGTTATGCGAAGTATATCAAAAGTCCCCAAGTTCCCCCTTACGTTAATTGACGAAAAGGGAATACTGTTTGTACAGGAAGCCAATTCTAAAATGTTCCAATTGCGTTCAAATGTATACCATTGTTTGTGTCATGTCATAAGGATTAAAATAAGGAAAAGTCTGTCATAGCTACAATTTATGGTTTATTAACTATATGAAAATAACGGTTCAAGGCCATATTGGGATAAGAATTCAGAATGCTCCAGTTGTTTTCAAAAGTGTGTCCATGTGTTCGTCTCGTTGGTATATTAACCGAAGACAACATTTTAAGACAACAATTACAACTTCAAGTGCGTTCAAGTAATAGTTATTAGGACTCATTTTAACAAAATACAGGTCCTATTTGGATTCGCAGCCGCTGCCCTGGTAAGATACGATTCACGTCAAAAGATGGTGATGAATGATTAGTTTTTGGCCACACTACCACAGTATCATGTAACGAGTAATTAGAATTGGATTAATTACAATCCAAATTAAAAAATCGGTGTTTTTGAAAATTTTACCCTCACATGACGTTGAAATATTGTTTGTTGTCCCGTATCCCTAAACTTAAATGTCTCTTTTATTCCCTCCATTAGGGGGAAAACGTGGGGACTTTTCATATGTTGCTTGTCTTTCCTACAACTTAGGAAACTATTTTATTTCCACCTTCTGGCTACACAGACCCTAAAGTCCTAGCTATAGATGATGTGACATTTATTTATGTTTATGGCGCCCCCCTGTTGGTGCAAGTGAGAAACTGCAGGCAAAAGCACCTATACTTTGCATGGGAATTCCGTGTTTTGCTGTAACTTTTGTTTCGAATTAAATAATAACCACTTCCTTATCAAGCATAATAAGCTAATACTACCAGCTGCATGTTATGGACCATCTTAGATCAAGAAAGGTTCTGCAATTAATTACAACTCAGATTTTATGTGGTGCCTTTCATAGAACTACTGTAAGATTTTTGCCTGCCAAAACACAGAGGGCGGTCCGAATGTCACCAACGATGTCATAGTCACATCATCATAGGTCGTAATACGTAACATTTTTCTAATCATGTCATTTGAGATCTGTTTGTTATGAAATAAAGTCTCCTAGTCTCCCCCACTGGCTGAGTGTCCTACATATTGAATTCTTCATGTGTACTGTGCGCATCAGGTCATTCAGCACTAGATACCACTATGGTCTACTCTACTGGATCACGGGTTATTCCGTATAATCCAGACTGCCCCCCCCCCCAAAAAATAGAATCATCAATTTAAACAATTAAAGATATAGTATAAAGTATGCGTTTCATTGAAGATATTTGACTTCATGTTTTTTGACCTTCTTAAGCAGCTCAATTCTCGTTTTTATTCCATTCATCCAATTTGACGCATCCGAACTGGTAGATATAGTCAATTTAACACAAGGTATATAACACTTTAAATCCAGTTTAATTCACATAACGGTCAGAATATAAGGTATAAGGTGTGTCTTATCTTGTGGGATTAAACTGTTTTGAAATAAAAGAATCTTGTGGTGATCTAGAGTGACTCAATTATCAGGCATTGAACTAATCAATATAGTATTCTTTAACAAAGTGGCACTAGATAATCGTGCTGTGGGTGAAGGGGTAAACTCACTTCAGGAGGCAAATTCATGAAAACCAGTCAGGTACATTTTTGGGAATTTTACTGGTAATTCTACTGGTCAAACCAATTAGGATGAATGAGTCTCATCCTTCCGTACTCCTCGCTGTCCTATTAATTCCTTGGCTGCAATTTTCCATTTTTGTCAAGGCAACTCCAAATACTACATTTTAAACTCAACTTCAATCTCACTCAGTCTCCTTAAAATATGCATAGTGTAAAACACTGTTCGGGAAATGTATAGCGCATTAGATGCGGAAATCAATATAAAAAATCGAACAGTCAGGCGACTTATGATTAGCATGTCCATGCAGAATTGGGTATTAAGTCATCAGCGTTATCAATCAGTGTTATGAACTTTGTTGATTCAATGATGAATGCTACGGACACATTTTCAGCACGTTCATCGCCGCTGACATAGAGTGTTTCGGGGTTGTTTTTAAATTCTAGAACTACCCACATTATCTTAAATACGAAAGCAGCTATTTCACATGTGGATTAGGCAACACGTATTTTAATTGGTCTGTTCTATTTAAACCACTGGCTGAATGTATGCACACTGTTTAAATTTCGATTGACTGACGGGTAAATACCACATTATCACAGAATCTCTCTTTTTAAACATGAAATAGACATGATTACAGGATATTTTCGCCGTAAAACATGCAGTTATACCTTGTAGCAAAAGATTGCATAACATCAGAAAAAAAATTAATTAAACATAAATTTATGGTTTGTTTACTGGTAGCAAACAAAAAAAATCGACAAATTTATTTGAATGTCTAACAAAACTGTAAAATTACAAACATTTACTAACGGTGCATGTAAATTTAGAAATCCAAATCCAAATCTTAAAAAAATCTATCGTAAATCATGTTAACAAAACAAACAAAACAAGAAAAAAAAGAACAAATGCAAAACAAAAATAGAATCCCATATACGAACCTGTTAATGGGATCGTCACTGCTCAAAACAACATATGCATCACTCGCTAATCCTTTGTAGAGTTCTAAGCTCCCTACAGACTGCTGCAAACTGTCAGTAGCTGCCGTCTGAAAGGTATCGGCGTTAAGCTCTGGAATCCGCGCTCCGACCTCAACCAACATCTGCCCAAAATATAGTTTTAATCATTACCATTGTATTTATTTCAATGGCATGGTCTATTGTTGAGCATATACAGTTGGCACAAAAAGTATCTCGGCGTGTTTTTCGATCAGTATTGTACCAGAGTCCGATAATTTTGAAAGTTTTCGGAATATACATTTTGTTGCCTAGGTCTTGCTCTTTCAATACACCTCACTTGTAAAAAAGCGTGCAAAAATGGCTGAGATAGAAAGTCCGAAAGACGCAAACCCCGAAACCAAAAGTTGCAGTTTTTGCATTTTTCAATGGGCAAAATTATCAGACCATGGCACAATACTAATCGAAAAACATGCCGAGATACTTTTTGTGCCAACTGTATATTGACACCTAATTGATCATTCAAATGTCCATATGCCCCAAAACAAATGTTTATATAGCTCACATCAGATATGAAAATAGGCAGTTCAAATTTCCACATGGCTAAATTTGTCCATTTACGCTGGATAAATTGTCCATTAGGGAAATCAAATGTCGAAAAGTTATCTCAAATATCATAGTTGTAAAAAACGCATACTTGAACCCTAATAAAACATTATCTAGCATATATTCTTTAATACTTGGGCAGTTCCGTAGGTGTATAATGATTTGCCACTTCAAGTAGTCTTCAACTTGCTAGAATGCTCAAGAGCCGCTGTTTATCAACATCTGATATATGTTTTCCAATATTTTCAAAAACATCATCTATATTGGCAGTTCAAGAGCGAAACGAATGCTTTATTTGATAGTCAATATGAGATCATTCAAATGTCCAAACCTAAACAAACGTTAATATAGGAAACATCAGATATCAATATAAGGCAGTTCCAATGTCCGCATGGCTAAATCAATGTCTAGTTAGCTGGCAAAATTGTCCATTAGGGAAATCAAATGTCGAATAGTGATCTCTGGTAGTTGTAAACGGAGCCTACTTAGACAGTATAAAACATCATTTTAAAATGTATTTTAGTACTTGGGCAGTTTCGTGCGTATACGAACGTCTTGACATTTCAAAATAGCGTACTCATTCGTTTAAAGCAAACGGGTCGCGGCTGTATTTGAATTTTTATTTTCTTTTGTAAGGCATCTCGCTATGTATTGGCCTTGTATGGAGGCCATGTTTAAGACAAGACAATGATATTTGTTGTGCAACTGCCACATTTTATGGTTAAAACTGTTTAAAATGTGTTGGTAGAGTTTCTTTTCCAGCCAAGGTCGATCATTTTCCCCTCTCCCTTCTTAATTGGCCTCATGTGCAGTCATGCCTTGGACATAAACCAGATAAATGATGCCAAAACAAGTCGAAGCAGCTACTCGTCCTTATTAATGAATTGATATACATTGATACACACGACACATTAATGTTCAAGTGTGTATTTGTATTTTGACTCACATCTTAGAAATTTCGTCGAGCCGTAGCTAAATGGAGTTTACCTCTGGCTTGATTGACCTTAATGATTACTGCATATTGCATAACGAAACCATCATCCACGCAATCATCCAAGCGTAGATTTTTTATAATAAAGAAAACGATATAGTGGCGCGGCCCTTTTATGGCAGAACTACGTAACTCGAAATTTTGACTTTTTGAGATTATTTTGAGAAGTTGTTTCTGGGCAATTTGGGACGCTGCTTTCATTTCACAAAGTCTTATATGCCACAAATGCTTCATTTCTGAGATAGCACATCCTAACTGGGGTGCTTTTTACCATTCTGAAGGTATTTTTCCGGCAAAACTGCGTATCTCTTAGTTTTCTCTCAAAATCGCCTTAATATTTCATGGCAAAACTACGTAACTCAGAGATACGTAGTTTTGCCATAAAATATTCTATGAGTGCCGGTCTTTTGCTATACAAATTAATGGGACTTCAGATGCTCAGATCAAACTAAAAAAAACCGTAAGATCAAGCTAAAATGTTTGTAAACAACACATATTGAGAATTATATTTCTTTTGTAAAGTATATTTTGTGTTCAGCCATTGAAATATAGCATGTGTATTTTGCCATAACTGCTTTTTCCTAAATTTTTATGGCAAAACTACGTAACTTGACAAATTGTGTTGTAATTCTGAAATGTTTTAATCATTAACCCTCAAAATTGATGGATATACAGAAAATGATATGATAAATATATTAATGTATTCAATTCAGCTAATTTCTAATGTATATGAAAATGCAAACGGGCAAACTTTAATGGTAAATATCTCAAAAGGTCGATTTTTGAGATACGTAGTTTTGCCATAGAAGGGGGCCGAGCGGTATCTTGACATATCATAAATTTCTGGGTAAAAGTGATGACAAAATATACTATCACGTGTTAATATCCTCATATTTTATTAAAAGTATTGCTTTATTTCTGTATGTAACTAGAAATGAGATTCCTATCAGGGAGAGTACCTTATTTTATTATGCAAGAGAAACATCCAAGTGGCTCCTAGTGCTATATTAAGATAGTGCGTTGCTTGGACATATATTTTTAGAAATGCTACTATAAATAGCTTAATGTTTCCCATGGGATTTTTCTGGTATTGTACAGACGCAAGATCATGACATAGGTATTTTCCAATTATATCATCATTGAATCTTTCTATTTATTAATGCAAGGGGAAATTCCAGATGATCTATCAGCGTGTTTATTAGGTATGTTTATGCATGATGCTGCTGTAATAGCATATTTTAGATATTGGTAGCTTGTTCCTATATAGTATATTAGGACATTGCAAGCGAACCCTTTGTCAGTATTTTTGATCTGCAGATCTGAGAGATCTGAGCAGTAGCAGGATTTAGTATAGGTTTTTAATAACACATGAGCTTAGAGCTATAGGTCTGCTGTCGTCTTTCAACCCAAAGAGCTTAGAATCAATTGAAAGGAAATGATTCCAAATTGTTGTCCTAAAAGTGGACATTTGCAGATGGACTGTGTAGAAATATTTGGCATCCCGGACTATTATGCTGCTAAAGTTTTTGTTTATTCAGGAGATCTTTAGAATCCTTTCATCTTGAACTGACGGACAAAGCTATCTTCAGGAGTGGTCCAAAATGGAAATTATGCATTTTGAAGATTGCCTTGGATTTGTTATCCTGGAACAACAAAATGTGCAAGAGACTACCTTGAAATCTTCACCGTAAAGGCATATCATCGGTGCAACACGTTTTTATTTGTGAACTTTAATCACTCAAACAGAGTGGATACCTATAGTTACGACTTTAATTTTTAGAAATATTTCTCTATATTATCTGTGACCACCTTTGCGATTGTTTTGGACTTTGCAAATTCTTGAACCAATCGTTTTATTCAACAAAAGTAAAATATATATGTGTTATTATATAAAATTTCAGATCATTTGTGCAAAAGGTTTATTTGTTTGTGTTTAAAGGGTACTTATGACCTTGGCGTCCATATACCGTAACACACGTAAAAAAATTTAATGCGCTTCCATTTATCGCTCAAGATTTTGCATGTCTGAATTAGAGTTGATATATTATGACTTTTAAAGATTGAAAGTTAACACACGTAACAGATTCACAACGGATGACTGGGTTTTCTCATTGTTAACTTATGCCCTATTCTTTCCATTGTGTTTTATAAAGATGGCCATATTGCTCCCCAACAGCTCACATTCATTTTGTCTACCTCTTTATCCCGCATCTTCTGCAGTGTGTGGGAAAAATCGCACCGTGCATTGCGGAGATATTGCGGAGACCATTGGTGGTCAATCCGTGACAAAAATCATTTCCCACATGTGAGTGACCTTTGAACTTTTAGTCGTTATCTCAAGATAGTATATTATTTCTTGATTTTTTTTTTATCGCACTGATGTTAATATCTAATAGTAGTCTTTACATGTGATGAGTTTTATTGAAATGTCCCTATGGGAATGCGTTTTTAGGTTATGGTCCATAAAAACCACCAAACCCTTGACCACCTTGACCACCAACTGCCAGGCCCAAGACCTTGACCACTTAAAAGTGTTCAATGACTTTCATTTCGTTGTATATTACATACAATATACCAATCTTAACTGGCATAGTCATGATGGCAAAGTCCAAAACCCATAAATACCATACGCTGAAGTAATGACCATTCAAGTATCTGTTGGGGTTTCACAAATTACGCATTTTATGAGGTTATGAAGGTCTGTTTTAATTGGTATTGAAAAGCCTGCGCACATCCTTTATATCATGTTCATACATCAGATTTATTGTAGTGTAATAGAACTGGGGTTTCCCCGGCCCCATAAGAGAATGTTCTCTTGGCCTACACATAAACATATACGGAATAAAACTATTGGACAAAGTGCTGAATAAGCAATATGCCCAATAGGTTTATTCTGCATATGTGTATGTGCAAGCTAGTAGGACATTCTCAACCAATGACGGGTCAGTACACAACGGAATACACAATATAGACATATGGATTGCGGGACTCTATATTGGGAGGATTCGCTACTTTGTGACATCAGTTTAAACTGCACTAGAACATTCAACGTCGAATATTCGATGGCGAATGCTGTTATTGACACAAAAAAATTCAGATTCAAGCTCGCGCTCTAAGAACGCCAACCCATTGATTTCTCGAGCATCCTACATATGCAAGTATTGTCCACAAACACGACAGTTGAAATATTTCGTATCATATTTAGCCCGTGACCACAAACGAAGTAATTTCCAAATAGTGAGTACCTCTATTAAAATTTTTAGGTCATTTTTATGGCCACAGGCAAAAGGTTTATGGTACTATACAATGTATAGTAATGTAGCTAGTACATAAATTTTGACTTAAAATCATTGTTTCATATCTAAGATAGCTTGGATGTTTAACTTGAGTATCAGGATTTAAACATTGCTATTAACATTGCCTATTTAAACATAACTTCCCTTTGAAACAAACAAAATACCATTCCTTATCACAGCTGGAGAAATAATGCATTCTTATATCAATGCACCGCCATTAACAACAACAAGTTTTTACTTTGGCCATCCCAACAATGGGCCAACTTGTATACGAAGTGGTTTTCACTCACGTTGGTGCCCGGGGGGGGGGGGGGTTCCATGGGACCCCCTAAGAACCACTTACCAGAGGGAATATTTGCACGAATTTATACCACATGTGGAGGATCATAAGACAACCCCAAATCAAATAAAAAGGAGATTTTGTTATTTAGGTGTCAATTAGGGGGCAAAACCTTGTTTTCAAAACACGCGCAAATGGGCAAAAAGACGGAAAATTCAAATGAGCCTTGCGCTTACAACACATCAACATTTTAGAAAAAACTTATTTTATGTTTTATATCTGATTCTAGAAGACCCAAAGTATTTTTTAACCAAACCAGCAGTTTTAGGAAGCCTGTATTAATAATGGGTGTTGCAAAATACACGTCATTTTCCCATAGAGTTTGTACAGTAACGGTTTGGCAACGTACATGATGAAATGTTTGTTTTCAGCACATAAAGGGTTAATTATTGTTAATGTTACTAATAATGGCTTACTTACATGTATGTGTGAACTTATATCAGCAAAAAAAATTGCTTTGGTTCTCGGTTTCTTATCTTATTTTTAAAAAGTTTCTCAAATGACTTCCGTTAGTGCCCCAGGGGGGGGGTTCCATGGGACCCCACTAATTATCTCATTTACGTTATTTTTTTGGTATGAAAAGAAGCGCATTTAAAAGTAGATCATTACAAAAAATTTCGGCGCAAAAATCCCACGCGTAAAGCGCCACGCGAAAACAAATTTTGGGGGTCCCTAGGAACCCTCCCTGGTCACTTAAGTGTTAAGAGATTAGCACAAAGCGGATTTGACATCCTGACCAACCGTGGCATAAGTCCTATCATTAATAGACCATTGTTAGAACTGAATGCCCTCATTTTCCAGTAGCAGATTCTGTAAGTAACTTTTTACCATGGACACAATAATGTTTTTTGTAATGGCAACAAAAGCCTAGTCCTTCATTGTCCGGATTGACCCCTCACAATATCAACCCTATGGAATATGCATGAAGTCTCACTTAATTTAAAATCTACTATAGACACATGGACGGTAACACTGCCCATCTGTCAATTGTGTTCTCCAATAAGTGCTGCATGCATCAGTTGTTCAGCAGTATACCAAATGACCTCGTCCATAAGGTCGGCGTTATTCCGTATAAATATTTACTTGTAAGCTAGGATACATGATTTATTTGGTTCGATATATTTCCAACCTTAATCATGCGAAGTTGTTCCTCTGTGATGCAAGAACGATTGGGGTAACATCCGGGTGGAAGTCATCGTTATCACAGTGACAGTCAAAAATTGCTTCACGATCCTTCGGGTTCTAGATTAATTTGAGAACAACAAGATTAAAGTAATCGACCTAAAGAGACACTGGCACATTTGCACATTGGAAAATAGTTCACAATCAAAATGTTCAAACTTGATATTTTTGCATGGTTGTAAAAATAAACATTAGCCCTCGTGCGAAATTCTGTAACGTACGCCCAATTCAGGGCCCTTACAGAACGATTTTACAATAAAAAACACTTCGGAGTGGTCTTATTACGCAGACGATGGATCGGTGCACTTAACACACCAGAGTTGATCTCCATGGCAACCACCCTGTTTGCCCGGTCTCTGACCTTTGTGGCCATATTAATAATCAATGAGTAAGAGTCTGTGATATTCGTGTATTTACTAGACATTTGTTGATTATGTTAGGCAAACCCAAAGGTTAGCCTAAAAAAATACTGGATGATCTTTTTGTGGTATGCTTTGTGTGAAAAATCTAATTTGTATTCTTCCAAGGTTTCTACACTTCATTTGAAGAGCAAAAATGAATGAATTTCACATTTCGTTGAAAAATGTGCTATGTCGGACCACATTTAAGACAAAAAAAAAATGGTTGTGAACTTTGCACCCGTGAGTGTAACAAATAACTGATGGAATGGGCCTACGAGAGCATCTACAAAATACAAACCGTATAAAATTTGCATTATTAAAGGTCCTATTACAACGTCATAATGCAAGAGAAATGAAAAATGGTGAAATTACAATATTTTTTTACAACTTATAATCAGACATCATCACAAGAATTCCCTATAACTGCTTTAAAGAGACACTGGATCTTTTGCTTGATCACAAATCAATATGGCACTAATTTTTCGGACGGGGGGGGGGGGGGGGGGGGGGGGGGGGGGGGGGGGGGCAAGATTCCCTACAGGGGGAAGCTCCCCCTGCCCCCCTCTGGGTACGCCACTGCACCATAACAAAGATCATATTTTTGTGTTCGAGGTCAAATCTGTATATGTCATGGTGCACACTATCACACACTTAAAATCTGGATGTTCACCGGAAAAGGCTTTTTGATCGCATAGTCAGGGAAATAGAGAAGATACGCAATATAGAAAATTACAGATCAGATGAAAAGTCGACCTTGTACTTTAACACACGGATTTTAAGCCAACCACTCGCAGGTTATATTCGCAATCCATGCCAGTAACAAAAATACGAAAGTATGAATTTTGACGATTTTTTTTCGATGTTTCGGATTAGCAAATCGCTTCGTATTCCTTTAATTAAGAGAATATATATCCCTAAAAATGAAAGTAGTATACTAATGTGAATAGAGAACCATTAAGAAAATTCAAATTTTGACCAAAAGTGTTGGTACCTGATGATTAGGTTGGATTTTCAAACTGCACTTGATATTGGCGTTGTAACTATTATTTATTCCAATTCATAACACCAAAATATTAAAAAAAAAAACCTCGAATAATATATCAGCAAAGTATTATACTATTGGTGGTTAGTGTTATGTAAAATTAAATTTCCTTTGATCTTATCCTTCTGCTAATATATCAGCAAAGTATTATACTATTGGTGGTTAGTGTTATGTAAAATTAAATTTCCTTTGATCTTATCCTTCTGCTCGCCCTCTTCAGATCACATATATATGCAACATTAATCAATTACAGGTGTGATTCATATCTTATCTACCAACTCGTTAAAAATTTCATGAATTTAATATACAATTTATGTCGGCAATAAAAATAGGTTGGGAAGAAAGCTGATTAGATGGTAGTATAAGCTTTTAGCCGTATTCTATACAACACAATTTGACACATTAATACCCCACTAGTTAAGTACTCTGGTTCTTTAGGTGTAATGCGTTGTGATGGATCGCGTTGATAATGAAACACACGTTTAACCCCTCATATGCAGTCAGGGAAAAGTGGTAAAATATGTTACGGTAAGACGCTCCAAAACGATGTGGATGTTGAAGATGATAAAATATTAAATATCCACGCCCTCAGGAACAACGGAAGATGGTATAATCGTGGAAACGATGATGGCTACGGAACCTTCTCCGGCCACCAAATTCAGAGAGTGTGCGTTTTTTTTTAATTGCATATTCCAAAATGACTAGTGCGCTATTGTGTTCCGCGGTGGGTTATTTTTATAATTCTCTTTTCCGTAATAAAGTGAACTCTATTTTTTTTCAAATTTTAAGAATATGACAAGCAGTGGAAATTTGGTATGGAACTGAGTATTACTAGGATAACCGCATAAAAATACAGTTGCTGTTTAGTTCAAAACGAGGCAAAAACCCATCTAGTACAAGTACAGGTAAAGGGGACGGACTTGTGTACACTGGAACGGAGTGCCCATCTCTCTTCGAAGCGATTGGGCCAGACTCCGCCATATAATGTTGCTGTAGTGGGATCGCCACACCTCATCTACAGCGAGTCTGTTACCTTCCCAGCATTGAATAATGCCGGTACCCATTTATACACCTGGGTAGAGAAGAGTAATTGAGGTAAAGCGCCTTACTCAAGGACGAAACACATTGACCCCAGCGGGGCTCGAAACCACAAACTTTGGCGTGCGGGCCGAACGCTGATCCACTGGACCACATGTGCCCTAAAAGATCAAAGATATCATGTAAAATTGTGGTACACCACATCTACGCATTAGAAAGAAGAACGCTTTTCTAGTGTCGGTTGCTTAAAGTGACAGGAGGAGATTTTTTTAGGATACAAATTTATCTCAAATTTCACTGGATCGGTTGTAGACCACCTACCGAGAACGTTTCGAAGGTTTATCGGACAAACAGGTGCAAAAGAAAACCGCAAACCTTGTTTTGAACTTGCCTGCTATCGTAATCGTTCCCCATAGGAAACCATGCTTTGACTTTCTGTAGTGCACGACAGAAAGTACTAAATCATCATCTTATTACATAAAGACGGCGTATTCGGCTTATTCACTTCAGGTGTGAAATCATACATTGGTAAGCATTCCAAATATGTAAAAAACCGGGGTTCGAGAAAAATTCAGGGCTGCCTTCTCTTCCTGGAAATCGCCTCAATCTCTTTAAAAGTGGGTGACCCGATTAACAACGCCGTTCCTCCACTTTTACTATATCAAAATTAAGATTTTGGTATCAAGAACGTTTTTCTCATTACCCCGTGAAATTTAAGGCAGTGAAAATGTTTTCTTTGATTGTTATTGACAAAAATTTTTAAAAATTACAAATATGGTCAACTTAAATTAATCTATACACACTGTCTTATTAGCCAATTACAGCATTGTTTTGTTCCTACTATCCAAACGGTTGGACTGAGTTAACTCAAATATGTAATCAGTTATTTTTGAGTTATGCTTCCATTATAATATGTTAACAATCGCAACTGCATTGCTCTTAATTCAGGGAATCGCGTACCACAGATTTCGAGACTATATCGGTTTGTGATCGAACCACGGAATTAACGCAAGAGAATGTGTAGGGTATTTGATTCCTTGGGCCATATTTCAATTGCCTGAAAAGTAAAACTGCGCTGTAGTCGTTATTAAGCTTTTAAGCTCTAGTCCTTTGCACATTATACATTATACGCAAGGTATATTTGCAATTAGGGCACTTGCCTACATTTGCTATCAGTCTAATTGTCTGAAGAGTCGTTTTAAAATGTTTGTGATCAGTAAAATGAAACATTTTTCCATAACCAGTCGTGACTTAGTAGTGCTGGATGATTATTCGTCAGGTTTAGAGTACTTGTGATGACCAGCCAATATGTGGAATGCGATAGATTTGGTGATCCTTGGTCTGGTTGAATGAAGTCTTTACTCGAAGAAAATGGCGAAATGGATCTTCCCAAAATCTAACAACTACTTCTCCGCAAACACGAGCAAAACAACGATGAAATAAAGTATTTCTATATTTTTTCTCAGTCTGTGAACGTGTTTGGACGTCAGAATCGTGTTAAAATTATTCCTTGAGATTTTTCATTAATATTTTATCATCGTACCCCTTTTCTCATTTTAAAATTTATATTAATTTTTCTTTTTTTAAAAAAAGAAAAACGTATCAGATGTATTGTTAGTAATAATTAATTAACAATCACAACCGGTTCACCCCCTACGCATTCCCTCGTTGGTGTAATGGATAGATCTCTGGATCTGGGTTCAATTCTCAACGGTGGCAGATAAATATAAATGTAGTAAGTGGGTAATTTACTGTAGTAAGGTAATGTAGGATAACAGTAGAGTTATTAGAGTACTAGAAAGAAATGGAGGAGGATTACATTGAATTTAAAAGAGTAAGGAGCAAAATGTTTTTTTTTTTTACTTAATTATTTTCTTCTGAATTTGCAATCCATGTCGTTGTGTAGATGACAATGATAAGGGAGCATTCAAAACTCAACCGTCGGTTAAACCGGTACCAACCGGATAGAACCAGGTGGAATCGGTATGCAACCGGTGGTTGAGTTTTGAAGTGGCTCCTAAGAAGGTAATGAACCCTTTGGTCTGGACATGGAAGCGGTGACCCACAGCCCTCCCTTCCTTCATCGACCCAAGGCCAATCCGCTTCCAATCAAATATTCAGTCAACTGTTAGTTACGCCACATGGCTCTAGTACTAGTAAACAAAAGTTTAAATCCGGTTTTGTCCCCATAAATGGGGGGGGGGGGGGGTGGCCGGATTCACCTCACACTGGCAGCAACCGCCCTTACTCCTTCCTACCACTTTACCCGATTTAATGCATCCTCCATCCTCAGCCAACCCTCCTACTCTCCTCCTCCACTTGCTTCTTCCATGTCTTCTTTGGACGTCCCCTCCTCCTCGAACCTCCCACCTGTTTTTCTATTTATCATTCACTAAGATGAAGGCAAAGTCTGAAGACCTTTTTTCGCGGATTGTAGTAATTTGTTTTAAACGTATTTGTTTATGATCCACAATAAACACACACACGCGCACGCACCCCCATCCCCCACACCAACACACCGACAACCTCAAATAGCAATTTAATTTGACTTAAAATTGGCTTACAACTTATGCTCTTTAATTAAAATTTCTTACCGGCTGTTCTTTAGCATATTCACAGAGTAAACGGACAGCTTCTACGAAGTCACAATCCACTGCTCTCAATAAGGCGTCGCCAATCCTCACTTTGTTGGCCAGAAGTGGATAAATAACGACTGTAACAAATTGATGAGGACATAAAAATAGTGTACTGCCCATTAACAATGTCCATTATCTTTCATGTGAGCATAAAAGTGTGATTTATATTAAGGTGCCCTTTCAAATCTACAGTTAATTCCCACAGCACATTTTGGCGTTATAATCACTATTATTTGGTTCCATAAGTCAGTACGTTTTGTTGACTGACAACAGGAAATACAAAAGTCAAAATTTCTTGCAGATGGAGTCGAACCTAGACATAAGTCCAAGCACATACACGCAGTAGTGGCTCAAATGATTTTTTCACATAATGGCCGAGTAAACGAACATATGAAAAGTATTTTGTCTAGATATGCCGGTCCGGGAAACGAGTCTGCGGATAGCCTAAAGTGTGGTTGAACATTTGTTTTAGTAAAGGATAAATTATGGCTCATATATTCACCATGTCTGTATAATCTGACTGACATGCTTATAATATGACTAACAACGTTTGATCATTAAATATCAATATAAATTGTCATAGACTCCCTTTAATGCTTTCCAGTCCACCTTAGCTGACTTGAACTGATAAGAGCGCACGCGGTCTTCCTTCGACAGTTCGAATGCAAATTGAAACAAGATAGACTGATAATGGTTTTTAATATAAGAACTATATATCAACCAAGATCAATTATCAGAACTACAATGTTATTGTATGCTTTATGCACATATTATTTTTGACAGCTGTTCAGAGTATTGATTAATACCACGTTTAAAGGCTGACCAGAGATTTCCTGAGGAGGGCGCCCTCAATTTCCAAAAAATCTTGTTTTTACATGTCATAATGCTTGTCCTATACTAATCACTGTGTGAAATTGCTAAGCTTCAATCGCATTCCTTCATATAGAAAATCACACTTTGTTATAAATTCCGGATCCGGAATTTTCTTTGTTATACACAGTATCATATGGGACGTATACTACACATAATGTTTACTGCATCAAAACGAACATCCGATTCTCTCAAATTTCGGAATTGAGCATTTTAGGGTTTACTATCTTTAGTTCTAAATGACTATTTTTCATTATACACAAAAACCATATATTTCGAATCTCTGAGTCAGACTTTAGCAACGGCGCTTACTTTTTATGAATGGCGCCGCCGATCGAATCGGTAAGTGAAACGTTATGCTTAACGTTGTGGACCCTGTCAAAACGTGCGATATTGGCAATCACGAATCAAACTTTTTTTTGCTGTTTGACCTGCTTTTATACGGAAGAAGTTAGCTATGTTATGATGTCATACTTTATTCCGCAATCATATAACACGTAAAGACAATCACACCGATAAAAGTAATTATTGTGATCGGTCAAGACCTAATTTAAGGTGGTCCGGAAAGTGTGTAGTCTGCGTCACAAACTGCGAAAGATATTATCTAAATGAGTATGCGCGAGAGATTAACGTTCCGTCCGGCATAGCGAATTCATGCAATTGAAATCAAATCTCAAATATCTCCGGAACACGAAGGGTTCTATGGAGATTTGTGCATATAGAACCTAGCGAGACAATTGGACGTTTTTGTGTCGAGTACTTCGGTGCAACCAAACACGGAAAAGTGAACACCAATCGCTAACGGGCCGCAATCCCTTTTTCCCACAAGGCCTTTCGTATATTCAGTCTTGAGAATTTTCAAACGCTGGTTCAATTTACGCCACTTTTTTCAATTTTAGAAACAGGAATATACTTACTACCGGACCGCCGAGACCTAATTGGTGGTTCATCTTCGTCGGCAACGTCTGCCGACGCTAGCCTTTCGCGCATGTTTTCACGCAACGCATATGTTTATACAGTTAGCGCACAACGCATGTTCGCTAGCAACGGCCAACGTCTGCCGATGAAGTCCCGCAATATGCGTGACAAATTCCCATGGCCAATATAACTTTTTGCTGATACTATCAACCAGCCTATACATTACCACGTATTGGGAGGTAAGATGTCGCTTTTTGTACACGTGGACTGAATTTGGAAGAATTGAAAATGTTTTAAAGGTGGGTGACCGATCGACAACCTCGTCCCCCACTTACACTCCATCAAAATGGAGATTTGGTATCATATTTTTCTCATTACCCCAGTCAAATGTTAGACCTAGGTAATGTTTCGTTTTGGTTTTATGAAGAAAAATATCTCACAAGTGTGGTATTCCATATTAGCACACAAAAGTCAATGGGTCAATTTACTACACATTTTGGATTCTACTATCCTAACGGCTGGGCCGATTTAACTCAAAATTTGTAATCAGATGTTGTAGGTGATATGCCTCCACACTCTAAATTATTTTACTCAGTACGGTGAGTAAAGCGTATTAAATATCCAAAGTATTACTCAATGTTCAATTGAGTAAAATTAATGTTGCTCAACAGTTGGACAAACAGTGACAAAACATGTACTCAACGGTTTTGAAACAAGCGATCTACTCAAAGACAGTACAAGATATTACTCCTTGTGGGTGGAGTATAAGTTTTTCAACACTGTTGAGTAAAAAAAGTCACAGCTCAACTGTTGAGTAAAGCGGAGTAAAATTTTACTCAACAAATGTTGAGTCAAATATTGATTATTTTACTGAGTAAAATGTTTACTACAAGGCAGAATAAAACTGCTACTTAACCTTTGTTGAGTCAAGTTTACTCAACAAACGAGCTGTGACTTTATAACTACCATAAGGAGTAAAAAATTAATTGTCATGAATTTAAAGGTGCATTTCGTGATTTCAGCACCTTCTGTTTTATTCATTGATCACTAGATATCCTTGAGAAAAGCTTATTCTAAAAATTTGAGCTGATCCCGATCTTGCGGTTTTGTGTTATGAGCAATTGCTAATTCCCACGGTCCCATAGGCCACTGTGCTGTAATTTCTGTCCGTTTACGGACAGATAATACAAAATTGAGAGTTTCTTACAGATGCCACCGAATTTGCACGTAAGATTAGGCACACGTGGATTACTAAGGCTAACGGTTCAGATGATAAAAAAATCTCAACATTTTTAGGTAAGTCGGGGGACGAGGCTGTGGATCACGAAATGCCCCTTTAATTTGAATTTTACAATTTTTTTTCAGTTTAAAACCATAATCTTTTATATATTTCATAAAATTCTTAGAAACTACCCATTATAGCACAACCAATATTAACGTGCTTAAAAATGAGGGTATCTACTATGTGGATTAACTGGTCATTTCAATTTTATGTGATCGGAACCACCATCTGTCTGCACTCTGCATCCCAAACAGCGCCGGAAACAAGGCCTTTGACATTTTGGATGCGGGTAGTAAATTTTAAGTAGTATTAGGCTTTTTGGAGATACTATAACCTGGAGTTCAATTTTAACTTATAGTTACAACTTTTTGTGCCACCGCAAGCTTACACAACATGCATTCTTACAG
Organism: Ophioderma brevispina; assembly: GCA_023653785.1. Classification (NCBI taxonomy): domain Eukaryota; kingdom Metazoa; phylum Echinodermata; class Ophiuroidea; order Amphilepidida; family Ophiodermatidae; genus Ophioderma; species Ophioderma brevispina. The sequence goes on along the minus strand of JAMKCH010010439.1, from coordinate 31,715 downwards.
TGATTTATTGGTATGAATCTATCGACACATATATAATGAAATATTCCTAAATAAAACGTACCAGATGTTTTTCATGGCCATTGGAGTATTCCTTGCGAAAAAAAAAATCCAGATTTATTCCGACAAATGTACACAATTGTACAGCAATCATGGAAGCTACCATGTTTATTCCCTGTGGTATATTTACAACGCCGCATGCAATACCGAAACAGAAGCCAGTGAAAATATATCACGTGGCAGTACATTTTTGTGATTAACAAACGTTTTAGTTGGCCTAAACACTAACAATCCATGAAAACTTTCACATTTTAAAAAGGGTCGCGTAATATTTATAGTTTTATCGCAGTCGCACTGTAACCACTGATCTCTATACAATGGATTGACTACACAACAGTAATTGTACATTAGATGAATGGAGCAACGGGCGGACATCTTGCTCTACCGAACACAATAACATTCCTGTTTAACAGAAGTGGTATCCCGGGTGCACGTTTTAGAGCCATGCCATTCCATACGAGCACATACAATAAGCTCAATTAATTGGCTTTATTCTGTAGTCTGTTATGCCGCTTATTATCCACATTTCAATGGGAACAAATTTTATATAAATGACCGGCTCTTAACCACCTGCTCTTTTTGGATGACCAATATGGCCGTCAGGGCCTCACTTACGAAGCCCAGGTTTCAAATCCATTGTATAGAGATCAGTGTTCGAAACCCACTAATGCGCGGTTCAGCAATCTACTTATATACTTTTCAATGTACCGAGTAGCGCTTCTTTGTATGATGAAGAGTTTCCTAATTTTATTTTAAAAACTATATTTCTCAAGAATCCCAGGCTTTTAAACATGGCTTGTGGCAAAACGATGGCGTAAATAATAAACATGGCAGCGGGCGTCTTAATTCGTCTACTGCTTCGAAAGTTAAGCATTGAAAATGGTGTTTTCTTGTCAAGAAATACTCCAATGACCATGAAAAAACCATCGGTTCGTCCTATTTAGGGATATTGCCTTATATATGTGCGATAGATTCATACCAATAAACCCCTTGAATAAGTAGACTCGTAAACGGTTTCGGCGAGTCTAAACTACAGCTACACTTATGTGGTTAAATATCATACTTCAAAAGTACCATCAGCATATGGTTGCTAAGTTGATTTTTAGATAATCACGGATGTACGAAAGAGGAACCCGGGCCAACACCATATTTTGCCATGCATAGCGAGAAGCGGTTGCACCTCGTTTCGTTTGTGTTTGTGTTTGCTTGCTTGTTTCGATTTTTTCGGCGAAGAGCATTTCATAGAAAAAGATTTCAAGAAATATAGCCACGCTGAGCGCGTCAGGCAGAATATTACAACTTGGCAAGTTTAGATGCCATATGCATACGAGGAATTCTATTTGTTCTATCGATCCCAAAACAACGAATTCCACCATTCCAAATACAGGCACAAACCCCGGCATTAGCTATAATTGCAAATGTTTAGAGGAGGAGTTTCCGGTAACTCTGACCCTTCGACCATTGTTCTTGACACACTTATGAATTCGGAAAACCTTCACGGAATTAAACGTACAGGTTATCCAATTAAGGTTCCGAATCCATAAGTGTTGTCAGAAAAAAAAAAGGGACCAGCTGAGATGGGTCAGGTACGACCCCCCACTCCTCTTTGAGGATGCTTATTGAATCACAGGTTATCGTCATGAACTCTTACAAACAATTCCAGAGGTATGAAGTCCTTCCACAGGTGAAAGTCCTAGATGGCGGCGTTCTTAATATCACCGTTGTGATTATTTGTACCGCTGCAGATAATCTTACGCAATTGGAATTAAAGACCGGGAAATATTAAAGCTCTAGCACAATGACTAGTACATTATTTTTTTCCATAAGGACTACCCGAAGCGCTACAAACATCACAGCGGTTGAAATCTACAACGACCAACAAGAAAGCATTGAGCCACGAGAACTACCGGTCTCCCTTGTTATAAGGGCCATTCTCAAACAGTGACTCAGTAGCGGAGTTCGTTCGTGGATCCAAAAATCTTTGTGGTTTGCTTCCTTAAAATAAGTAACCAGTGATAGTTCTGTTAGTACTTGCGGGCTAGACATGGAAATATATAGTTTTCTATACGTAAAATCATGATCCGGTCATTTTGCTCTTGTTGAAGACCTAAAAACACGCCAAAATGGTGTTCCGTAGCTCTATAACGTATTTTTCCAATGCTACATTTATCTCAATAGTCAATGTTGTATAAGACCTGTGTTTTATTTCTTAAAATGCATCATTGATATATGATAGTATCATTCTTCCTGATAGCATTTCTTGGTAAGATACAAGAAGACAATATATGGATTTCCGCGAACTCATTGTACATTACGTTATCAATGTAGTAAAAATCGATTTGTTTGAATAAATAAACTGAATGACAGTACTTTTTGCATAGATCAAAGGCAAACATATGCATACATCGCGTTAAGCAATAACATCAAAAAGTGCTTGGTTGCCAAAATTGGCCTCGACAAAAAAAAAATTATATTCAAAAATTAATGCGTTCGTTTTAAGCCTGTATATTACGTTATAGGGCACATATAGTTTAAGCAGAGTCAGAGTGCCTAAAAGATCAGACTTGGTTATAGCATTACATACCCGACCCTTGATAGTCGGAAAACCAGGATTACGGCAGTTGTTAAAATATTAGTACAATGATGAAATACATCAACATGTATAGTTACGTTCATCCAAAACGAAGACTGAAAATACAGGAGTCTTTATTGGTCTTCAGGTCATTGTTCCGCTTCTTGGCCATTGCTCTCCAAGTATTGACTGAGAATCGTTTGCACCAAATAAGGTACGATAGCCACTTTCTTTAAGTACTGCTAAAGGCCGTAGGTCATGCAGTATGCACACGGGCTATGTACGAATGAATTAGGTGTGACTTATGGGGGTCTTTTTTAGTTTCACATTTAGTGCCTCGTGCATGCGATAAAAGAATATACGCAAAACCAGATGGGGCATAATGTAAAGTTTTAGGGCCGCATTAAAACATTGTGTGGATACAATCCCGTTCACAAGGTCATGAATATTATTTAAAATTGTCTGAATGATTAGAAACAGATTTTTTTTTTAACTGACTTACCGCGACTCTTCTCTAAAAAGATGGCTAAGGGAAAAGAATAGGGCTATGGACATCAGTGTCGGCTATTTAAAAATACATTGTGCAAAATTCATGATTGTTATAATATGACCAATTGTGCATCATTAAAAATTATTTTAATTCTTAGTTTTCCGCCGTATCTTAAGAAAAGAAACAGAACTTCAAATTGAGACTCAACAAAGTTAATACGCGTCCGAAAATATTATATAATAACAGGCTGAATTTACCCAACCTGAGGCACCCCAGAAATGAAGGAAATATGTCAGGATTCTACAAAGAAGTCACCAGCCAAGAAAGGAAAGAGAAAATGGCAGCGCTGCCTCTGTGGAGAATAACGCGATTAACTAAAAAATTAAATGAGAAAATATGACCACGGATCGGTATATAGGGCACAATCGGACCGTATTGTACAGAACTACTGCGGAGGTGAAGCCGTAGACTTGGAACAGTCTTAATTTAGAGATGTAATTTTACTAAAGGACAAATTGATCTAATGGAAAAATTTTGGACGAATATTTGTCACATTCGTTGGCAAAAAAACAACCTCTTTAAGTATTCAATGTAGTTATTTTGGCATGTTGGGAAAGTAGGATTTAGAAAATGTGTTATTTAATGCATTGGTGATGTATATTACGTTATCCATACCAAATCTTGAAAACGAGGATATTGGAAAAGATTTACATCGTAGTACATGAAAGTGATAATTTAATTTTAAAAGAGTTTTAAAATATGCTTCCATGTGAAATAAAAATTTAAGCCATCTGAAAAAAACAAGGTAATATCAGAATTGAAAAAGAAGACCTTGGTCTTGTTTGAAATTTTTTGTAGACGATAAAAAAACAAAAAATAGACGGCTGAAAGAAAGTCTGCCGGTGAAGTACTAATTGTTCATATCAGACAATACTTTCGCCACCAAGGCATTTCTGATATGTCTCGCACCCTTAAGTAAGAATTCACAAATTTAAGTACTAAGACATTCCTTAAAATCAAAATTTATCCGAGATGCATATTGGATAAAGTAATCTACAAGCCACAAAAAACAGGAGGAAAAACCACAACTAATTTGGAGGATTCAAATGCAAAAGTATAGGAATAGTGGTGTTCATAACTTTGTGTTACATGATGTTTGATATGTTAGATAATAAAATGTATGATAAAGAACTTTTTGTTGCAACTTGTTTTTCTATTTTTCAAAATTGAAGTGAGAGTCACTTTTTGAGAATAGCCCATTAAGTCCTTACTCTGTACTCGGTTATCGGGAGACCGAACTGACATGCATGTAGGGAAATCACACGTGTTTTACCTGCGTTGTAATGACAAAACGGCAACAACAAATTTGATTCTGTCATTTGATTCTGTCATTGTTTTTTCCTTCTTTTTAAAAAGCCGTGATTTTTTTTGGCGGCATCGGGATTGTATTCTTCAGTGTGTCTTTGTCGTCTTCTTCTTTTCGTCTTATTCTTCTTCTTCTTCTAATCTTCTTGTCTCTTAATATTATTAGTCTTATTCGTATTTTTCATCTTATTCATATTCTTCGTATTGTCTTCTTCTTCTCTTCGTCTTCTTATTATTCTTAGTATTCTTCTTATTCTTCATCTCGTATTCTTATTCTTCGTCTTCGTCTTCTTCGTCTTCTCTCGTTTATTCTTCTTCGTCTTCTTCTTCTCTTCGTCTTTTTTCTCGTATTCGTAGTCTTCTTTCTTCGTCTTCTTCTTCTTCGTCTTCTTCTCTTCTTCATCATAGTTTTCAGCTCATAACTCCAACATGTATTGACAGATTGATGTACGCAGTCACAGACACCCCCACACCTGACTGCTACATGTTATTGACTAACATTGGATCAAAGCTCATGTAGGGCTCACAGGGAGCTAAAGTATACTTTATTACAAAGAATGCTACTATACAGATAACCTCGCATAGTCACGGCCTCATCCCATATGAACCACCTTGAGACCCTTCGCAAAAGGTGTACTCGATGTGGGGGTCAAGGCTCATTTAAAGGGCAAAAACTTCCGATTAATGTTAAAAAATCTTCAAAACTTCATATCTGCTATATACAACGTTGCATGACGCACCGTGACTCATGCATGAAGAAGCTCACCAAAGTTGTACTCGGAATGTGGGGTCAGAGGTTATCAAAGGGGAACTTCCAGTATCTAGTGAAAAAGTATTAAAAAAAATTATATTAGTTGCAACGTTGCATCGTCAAGTTACTAATACATATGAAAAGATTCAGACCCTTCACAAAAACGTGCTCGGCATGGGTCAAAGGTCCTTAGGGGAAAAAAAAGCGAGCGGCAGGGTAGGTGTCATCGTTCATTCTTTTTTGTTATTTTGTATTATAGAGTGACTTTACCCAACATCATTAAGTTATTCAAAGGAGTTTAGCAAATATCAGAAATCATTCCTATCATTAATGTGCGGGCGAGTGCTGTAGTACAGGATCCATTGAACTCATTCCCTATTTCCCTTGCGGCCAAATATATTCGCAAGTCTATATCAAGGTGATGACTACCACAAGAATTCCAGACGTAACACATATCCTGGGTTTCTCTTCTATTTAGTGATGAACCAATAAGGAGAATATTTCACATGGTGGCCGCAAGGGTAAGAGCCAAAGGCCCAGTATAGAAAAAATTGACAATGTGCAATTACGCATTTAGGCATGTGTGTATTTGGCTACGGTACAGGGAAACGATAATTTTTGCCAAGATCCCCGCATCTCAAAAATAGGTTGTTGTCCGCTTTGTCAATCGGTAATTATATTCATAACAACGTCCAAACACTGTAAAATGTGTTTGTTTTTTAATCGTCAACGTAATAGAACAGTGATGAGGGCGTTGTTTGTTGACATCCTGAAGAAAATGACAGCTAGGGCTTTACTGTTGGGGTTAAAAGGACCCAAAACCGTTTGCCAACCATAAGCATAATGAAGATGGTTTCTTTTTTTTCTTTTTCGCTTGACAATGTTATTACATTTTCCCTTCTACGGATAGTCTGGATGAATCGAATATTGCCAATAATTAACGTAATTTTACGGATTTTTTAAAAAAGTTTGCACCGCCAACGAGGGCGCTTTTGCATTGCACCATTTTTTGCGGACACCCTGGATTTATATTATATGTATAGGGGATAGGACCGGTATACACAGAGAAGAGTTCAATGAACAGTCATAAAGGTTACATAAAGGTTACAAACATAACATTATTGTTGGCAGCGCATTGAGTGCAGCTCCCCACACAGCTCTGAAGTTGACAACCCAATTTAACAGTTTACAGGATGATTTCTACATCATGATATACAAGATGATAGAGTAACACCCAGAGATCGATCAGTGACACATGTGTGTTTATATTTATGCACCTATACTTGGAGAATTTGCAGTTTATTTCTATCATTTTGCTGTCTTCAAGTTTGAAAGTTTCAACTAGCACATGAATCTCTTTGGAGTCATGAAGTGGATCAATACCAACATTGGATAATAGCACACTTATGGCGGACAAATAAGGTACACTCAGCATGATGCATTAAATGCTATGAGTTCCCCACTGGATACACACAGCATTCAGCTTGCATGATGACCCCTTTGTACATATAAGTATACCTCTGGATTTCTGCACAGTTTGAATACAGTGGAAAATTACATTGTAATCTTCAGAAAAGTGATGTTTAACTGTTCAAACTAATAAACTGCATAGATCACCTGTGCATTCACCAATTACGCTAAGAGACCAGAAAAGAAGCACAAGCGTGGTACTAGAGTGGTATAAAAGCAAAACTTGTGTCACCTCCCAAGATCGTTACTAGGACACTGTGAAATTCTGTGCTCTGAATGCAAGAGTATGTCAGAACAAAGACAACAGAATTTGTTGACTATGTGATTGAGCATAACTTTGGGATATAGTCGCCAGATCTGATCTTGGATCAACCACAGATACATCGGTTAGTGGAGACATAACCCTCCCTGGCTACACCCTTTTGCATAATCCTAGACTGGTTCTAAGCGTGAGGAGAGTAGCTGTACTCCATAAATCAGGATTAAATGTAACCATTTGTGACACTGGACTAAATTCTGCACCATATGAATCACTGAGTTCGATGAACATGTGAGTGGATCTACGACATTATCTACGACATGACGCACACAACCAAAATCCAACATGGAGTCCATTTAGTGCTTTGTCTTCATGCATTTCACAACTTGTAGAGGACTATCATCGTTTGAGGTCGGCCCCTGTTCTTTGACAGGTGATTTAAATTCAGTTGATGTAACATCAGATCCCGAGGCTAAAAATTTCATAAATTTCATGAGAGCAGGGGACTTCAACAACATGTGGATGTACCCACCCATAAAGATGGGCACACTCTAGACTTACTAATTAACCGTGTGTCTGACTGCCAAACTTTCAATGATCTGAAGTAATTGATGGCTATCCACAAGTGAATCATTTGCGCTACTTGTAAAGGAAAGCTATTTCATTAAAAAGCCACTCCTGATTCTGAAGTCCAAATTACAAACGGACTATACACGGTATTGATATGATTCATTATGTTCTAGCTCGCTGATGCGGATTTTGATTCTTTGTCAAGCTGCGATGTTAATGATCTGGTTAATCGCTACTCTGATGTTCTAGCAAACTTTGAGAAACATGCTCCAATAAAGACGCGAACGGTGAAGATTCGTCAAACACTCTGGGTATAATCACTGAGAAATCTATGGGAAGAAAAGGAAGCCGTAGACAATTAGAGCATAAATGGAGACAGACACGCCTAGAAATTGATCGGCAGTTATACACCCAACAGAAGCCAAAGGTAAATTCATTGATACAAAAAGCAAAATGGCCGATATTAGAGTGACTTGTTTATAGTGCACGCTAAAGATCCAAAAGCGAATTTTCCAAATTGCGGACTCAGACTTCTACATTCGACGTCAAGTTTCTCCCCTTCCTGATGTGCCTCGGATAAAAAGTCTGCAACCAATTTTGTGAATACCTGCACTGGAAAATAAAGAAAAATCAGGGACAGTTTGATACTGTGGATGACTGGTCATATGGCGAACCAAAAACAGCACTTCACCACTAACATCTTGAACTGCTACGAGGATGAGCTTTTGGCAATATACGCAAAAGCTCAACAAATCTTGGAGCGTGACCCCATCCCGACATCGCTTTGAAGAACAAAACAAATGCAATCGTGCCTATCATTACCAAATAGTGAACTAGCTCGCTTGAAACTGGCGTTTTCCCAGAGAGTTTGAAAGTCGATCATGTTCGGACCACTTATAAAGAAAGCTTGAAACCTTGGACCGCCCAACATGTCAAGAAATTATAGGCCAGTCTCAAATTGACATTGGGCAAAACATTGGAAACGTGTGGTTTTATCTAGACTGGTACCCTTTCTACAACAACATGACATGGGTGAGGATTTACCAGTCTGCATACCGTGCTTTTCATAGCACGGAAACTGCACTTTGAAAGTACAGAATGATCTGCTGCATGCCACAGACGAAGGAAAAATTACATTACTACATCCTACTGACTTATCGGCGGGTTTGATACCGTAGACAATGATGTGTTGTTTCAACGCCTTCAGCATAGAATTGGTATTGGCGGTGTTGCATTGGATTGGTTTAGATCATACCTCTCGGGAAGATCACAAGCATCTGCATCAACGATGAGACTTTTTTGTTTTTTTTCCCGATTAGATCAACTGAAAGTATGGACTTCACAAGGTTCATGTGTTGCGACCAGGCCTCTTTCCATTTACACTCGGCCACATCAATCGTCGGCATCAACTGAACGACACTTCTATGCAGATGATTCGCAGATTTAGATCGTAAAACCTGTGCAGGCCAGATGTTGACTCCGCGCTTCAGAGAATTGAAAACTGCGTCGATGATATCAGAACATGGATGAATCAAACTTTCCTCAAAGATGAATACTCTAAGACAGAATTTATGGTACTCGGATCTAAGCAGCAAATCGCAAAGGTCAATATTCAACATGTTAGAGTGGGGGATTCTTACATTGCGCCAGCTACTAATGTTCGGGACCTCGGGGTCATGTTTGATTCAAATTTAACAATGGACTCTCATGGGACAGCATGTATCAAAGGCGGCTTCTGCTCAACCGAAATATTGGGCAAAATCCGGAAATATTAACAAGGTCGTCTAGCTGACAACGCATAATTCATGCATTTGTCACATCCAGACTTGACTCCAGCAATTCACTTTTCTATGGAATTACAACTGGCAACTCTCACGTTCAACAGATTGCCAGAATATAGATGCACGGATTATCACGTATCACCAAGAAAACGGATCATCATCAACCCATGTGTTGTTGACCTACAAGGCTTCAATAGAACAGAGATGACATACAAAAATGTGCCTATTGTTTCAAGATCTTGCATGACATGGCTCTTGTTACTTACAGAAACTAGTGCAACACTATGTGCCAGGGCATCGTGGGCGACGCTCTCCAAGCAGGGAATCTGCAAGAAAATCTGCGAAACATCAATGGGGACAGCGGAGTTTTCAGGTTGCAGCCCCTAAGTTGTGGAATAGACTACCTGACTATGTGAAACACTCAGGAACTGTAAATATCTTTATTGAACTTGAAGACATATTTGTCTCAGACGCCATTTGCTTGAACTCTCGGAAACTGTATTATACTTAAATGTTACGCTTTTTGTATAATATTTTTTTTGCCACTGCTTGATAGTATTTTCATGTATTTTAACGTCTTTGGTTGCTGTGCAGAGAAGCGCCATGAGCGTCGCTTGCGGCGTATACCGGCGCTTTACAAATTGCCATTATAGTATTATTTTTATAATATAAGTAGGCAATTAAAGTGGCCTTATAAAGTAGGCAATTTTTTGCAGCTTCCCTTCTGGTTTGAGCTCGTTACTTGGATGATTTACCATACTTGGATTTATATCAGATGGTGTTTTGAATCAATTCCCACCAATGCATTGCAATATGCCTATAATGCACTGTACTAATAACAGGTCAGTACTTAGGGATTAAAAAGTGTTCAAAAACCACAAGACATTTCATGATCATGCTAAAGTACCCTAAACAAAAATCCCTACGTACCTAAATCCACAATGGCTGCCTTGGTCATACTTCGAGGATTAATTTTGAAATATGTAAATTTAATGGAAGTTGACGATATAGAAATTGATATTAAAAAAATAAAACTATAATCTAAGTAGGAATTTAAACTTAATTTCAAACAATATTAAAGAATAAAACATTAAAAAAAAAAAAAAAAAAAAAAAAAAAAAAAAAAATTATCTTATGTTATTATTTATAATATAGAGGTTATATTCCGTACTAGGGAGGTGTAAACTAAGTCACAATTATGTTCCAAAAGGTAGCAAATTTCATTGTCAGATCCGGGTAAATTATAATGATTAAAGCATTGTTAGGGTCACTTAGTACCCTGGAACAAACATGGGTACTCTACAAACTCCGGAGAAGCATATCCCAGGATAATTTGATTGCTGATTATCGATTTGTTGTAATCATTTCATATCTTGTTATACTCATTTCACCGTGTAATTATTAGCGAAAGTAAAAAATAACACGGGTTGTGTTGCAGGACAGCTACTGTAAGCTGGCGAAACACTTTGGTAGAAGAATCTTAACACGCGTAATGTCTCCGACTCTGATTAAACAACGATACTTAAAAAAACCGCACAAACTAGTGAATAAGGCCTGTTGGACAACAAGCCCCTGCTGCATAACAACTGTCAAAGAATCACACAACTCGGCAGACAGAAAAACTGGCTCTCGGCCGACCTTTCTGTCGACACGCTGCCTAAACTCTCAGTTTCCCCTTTCAAACATAATACAGACATGGCTATGCCTGGGATAAGACACTCCAAACAAGATCAAATCTTATTACACCTAAGACAGAACTACCACCTGTCAGCAATCTCTCACGCAGGAAAACCTCTCTATTCACTAAGACAGAACTACCACTTGACAGCAATCTCTCACGCAAGGAATGAGGTCACCTTTAAACTGGATTCGCCCAGGAGTCGGTCGCTTCACAACACTATGCATCGCTGGGGGCTGCGGCATCGCCAGCCTGCCAATGTGGTTCCCAATCACAGACTGCGGATCACGTTCTCAATGAGTGCCCTACCTTTCGCCCAACGGTGGACACATGCAGATTTCTCAAACACCAATAAACCATTTAGCTGCTGCCTTCATACGCAAGAAGAAGAAGAAGAACGATCACTTTCAAAGTTAGTTTAATGAGGGCGTTTATAAGAATAATTAGTTTCTTTAATTATGGTTTTTTAAGCGAGTGCAAATAATGGGTTCAATAAAATGGTTCCCCCCTACGGACACCAAAATAACATAGAAGATTAAGAAAAAAATAACGTTTATGCATGGTTAAAATACACAGCGACTATTTTTTAAGGACCACTCAGGGCTAATGGCGGCCTATGGTAGTAAAATTTAGACTCAATTTGCAGCTTGACCGGCTATTTTAAACATAAATCAAATACCTTTTGCGCCCCTAACCATGCCAGACTTCCATTTGTATATACAGTCATCGTATTACAAAGGAAGGTAAAGATTACACGTAATAAAATTGCTTTCCACTTTCCTTGTCCACTCTATCAATATTATGATTCTACCTTTCTGAAAATGTTGTTTATACACGCAGGATCGGTTAATAGCTAGGAACGATCTTGTGTTGGTGTCCACTCACGAACAGTAAATTAACTGGTGTGTGTAAACACGTCGTACATTTTGACCATTAAAGTCATACAAACGGTGGTGTTAAAGGAAACGTTCGTCGTAAACTTTGGCTTGACATAAGTGATATATTATATTAAGGTTACCAAACCAGTGGTAGAACCTAACGACTAGTGTGACGTCAAGTTGTCTCATGACTATTGGAATACAACACAAATATCACGGGCAATTATTATCAACTGCAAGTATCTAAAAGTCTGTAACCAATATATATATATATTATCTGAACACAGCATGAAAGACGAGGGACAACAAAAGGCCGAGGTGAGGGCGTGATCCGCCGTTTTGTGAGACGTTTATTGAAATTATAGAGCATATAATAATGCTCATTTGTCATCATTTGGTTGCGTACATATATGAGTCGGGTATATTGACCACTATCTGGTGCATAGGAAGCATATGTGGCTAAACTCTATGCTCATTTGTGTACATATATGGACGGGTATATTGACAACTATCCGGTGCATAGGGAAGCTATGAGCTAACTCTATGCTCGACTATAAAATAACAATTCAAATGACCCTTAACAAAAAGTTCCATATTAGGTCGCATTAAGAATACGCGACCGGACGCACAATGAGGAGTTCTATACCTTAATCTTTTCCCGGAGACTCGCTTGTAGAAAAAGTGATTTAATAAAGTCGTATTTCTTATATGAGAGGATATATATAAATAGTGACTTCAGAACATAAGTCATATGATATGTGATGGTTCCCACATTCCAGAGCATAGGGAGCATTTCACGCTAACTCATGGATCTGTATCTAAGTAGGTTCAAAATTCCTGAATATTTCACTTGGAAAGTCTCCGTGAGAACACCGTGGATAAGCATAATTATCGAACTTAGTAGAGGTCAATGACCTCTAACTTGAACAAAGTCGGGATAACCCAGAAGGAAATGTGTGACTGCCTATCTTCTCCGTGATGACACCGTGGGGAATCATTAGTAGTAAGAGTAATTATCCGGAAGGGTAGACCTCTAACCTTAAGCATTCTTATCCTGAAAAACACCGGGACATCCTAGTATTAAGCAATAATCATTTATCATGTGAAGGTTTAAAAACCTATTAATCTTACGTGCCTTCCCGAGGGAGAACCCCAAGTTAGAGTTTAGCATGTATGAAGGCTTAGAAAAAGTAAGCCAAAAGTGCCAAAATTAAGTGATGATGACGCATGCAGGCAAGCCTCCTTGCCCAAAACTGGCTACGATTTACTAAGGGGTACTGTGCAACTGGAAGGGTAATGGACTAACTTCAAAGCCAAAAGCTAGGAAAGATGCCCTACATTGAAATGGCTTGTGAAAACACCAGAAGTTTATGAACCAGAAAAAGTGCTGGGGCCCTACAAAGATAGATGCAGAGATGACCTTTGGGAATTATATCGCATAAAACAAGACGAGAAAGGATTTAGTCCAACTTCAGAAACAGTTATTCGCAAAATAGGTGCGGAGCAATATGAACTTCAACCAACATTGTATTTGAGCATCAAAATAAAAAACCAAAAGCTAAAAAAGCCAATGGGAAGGATTAACTGAACAAACATTAGAAAAACGTAGGGAGAGGAGGGTGGGTTTTTAACGATCACCTAATGAAGAGAGTTTTTGAGAAGTACAACATAACACAACAACAAACACCATCTGAACAGTTCGACGGATCCAAGCATTGTGGGACACAAAAAACCCCACCAACTGAAAGCTGCGAAAGGAAGGCGCTGATTGGCTGACTCAAAGGCACAAAAAACACATCGTGACTGTGTTGACGCACGGCCAACGAAAAGAACATGCCTGGTTCAGATAATCTTGGGTTATACTTCGACTGCGATGAAGGATAAACAGTTGGGTAGGGCGTGTTTGTATTACATAGTGAAGGATGTAAAACCCAAAATAATAATTTTGTTTTCTGAGAAATCGCATCTGAAAATCACGCATGTTAGAGGGTCGTACACAATCCCCAAATACGAGGGTTCAAATAATCAAATCGAGTAAGAAATTAACAACTGGAAATTTGTTGAATTCTTTTTAATAAAATGGATGTAATACATTGGAAAAGTAACATCATACCACGTCACAACAAAACTTACCGCAATCGGCGGTTATGTTCATGACAAAGTACGGATTTGAATTTTCCCTACTAAAGCGTAATTCAGCATCCGTCTCATTAGGGAAACACACATCGGCGTTTCCGAAAAGCGGTCAAACCAACGTGATCTATTGCGAATCTGCTCTTTGGTTTAACATTATGACGGATGTTGAGTGGTTGCGCGATTCACCACTTTTACTGTAAAATAATAAATTCTACTAATATCACTTTATAAATTAATACTATTTTGCCTGGTGTCAGTTAAATTTAAGATGAGAATATTTTACTAACAAAAACATTTAAAAAGCCTGGTGGGAAATCAAGGTATACACTTGTCTGACAGGTCAACCACAGTCAATATTTTATTACGCCAAAGGCTTGTTCATGCACATAAATCTCCGTAAGAAAGTAGAAATAATGAAAACAATAAGTTTGCCCATCCAACGAGCTAAATGACGTAGAGCGCCCGTACAATAAGAGTGAAGCCGCCTGAGGCCCAGCTCAGGCATTCCTCACCTTTCCTACACCTCTTATGTCCCATCGTTTGTTTTGACTACAAAATTCCAAGAGGAAAAATTCGTTGCCATCCTTGATACAATATGGCAACTGTCCGTGGCGAACGCGAAATCAGAAATGGGCAAGTATTGTCCAATATCGAGCAGTTTTTTTCTCTCTTTACATAGTCATTTCCCATCCCCCACCAAATCAATGTGGGGGATGGAGAGCTGCGGCCAACAGACTCGGATCAACATAGCCGTGGGGGAAGAGAGATATTCGCTTTCCCCCCAAATCGGACAAAGTTGGGGCACCCTTTTTTCAATGAGGTGGTAGAATCGTGTGTTCCCGTCCTGATTTGGTGAGTGAAAGCCGTATGGTTGACCACTTAGGAGACCTCTACAGAAAGGTAGAGGATCTCAACAGAAAATACGCTAATGCCGGCAAAAGGTGAACTTGTGATCGATATTCACTTTGCTATGCCTTAAAATGACATGTCGCCATTTGAATTGTTGGTTGCTTTTAAGGTTAGCATTACCTGCAATCGAATACTTAACTCTCCTTTTTGAAGTGTCAAGCAAAAGGAAAAAACAGTTCATTGTAAATTTGTGGGGGCTTATTAAGATAAACAATTCGGTAAGTCTTAACGCATTCTGACCCAGCGTTTCTTTTGTAAAATTGTAACCGCAAAACACCAAAATCAGTATATTCCGTAAATTCATTCAGGAAAAACTGTTCCCTATTTTGTCGCCAAATAGGTCGCTTCATGCGTTCCTGAAAATATGGCAACACATCCGAAATTAATTTAGTCTTTAGGCATGTGGCCCTGCTCCTTCATAAAGACGTAAAAAAGGCTTGTATAAAAAATATAACAATTTTACATAACCCAAATTTCGCAAAATAAATAGCACGTTTTTTAAATAACGGCCGTTCGTTTTGGTGATGTTTTCTATTAGCCTTTGGTTCAGAACACGAGGTTTAGGTTTGTTTGTCGTAAACAAATGCAGTATTACAGTAGAATCTTACCAGCATCAGGCGCCCTATGTTTATTCTAGCCCCGTTGGTCCCTATACAGTTTTTTTTAATTTTAAAATTCAAAATATAGCTTCCCATGTAATAAACATTTACACTATATGGTGATAAATAATACTGAAGTTGGTAAACTGTTTAATGGGAAAGTAAAAATTTTGGTATATATAAAACATTTAAAATGGTGATCTGAAGTTTGCTTATAAACACTTCATGGGGACAAATCAAATTGTGGTATATAGGCTAAGTAGCTCGAGAGAGCTCATGAGGATTTAAATTGATCATCAATCATGATGCGTTATGACTGCCTTGTTTTAAATGCCACATCAGTGATTTGCTAACCAAAAATTCGAAAAAAAAAAAAAAATCATCAAATCAGATTTTAGATGTTTTGCATTTTTGCTAGCTTAGGTACCCTACCATACCACACAAGTTATAGAACCAAAAGCAAACCTAATAAGGAAAAAATCGGGTATTTTAGTCATTAGTGTCCAAACACTTATTACAACACACAGTAAACTGAATGGGATTCATGATCTTGGGAAACTGGTTTCCTTATTCTTCAATCATTTTTTTTTTCGCTTGGAAAAATAAACGTTATTGAGAATTCTACAGGTAATTTTCACTTTTAAGGCTATTCCTGCAAAATATAAAAATATTTGGACTCTTTCGGGTGGATTTACTGATAGTGTCTTATAAGGACTATCCTGGAAACATTCACATACGTGGAGTGGTGGGTGATGACCACTAGCAATTTCATGGTTACGTCACCTCATTAATAGGTCATCAGAAATTACTATAGTCAAAAAACCTGTAGCCAAACAGTTTCTATTATTAGTAATTTCTTCTAGCCACAACAGTCTTGTAATTATTGTGTGTTCAACCTGTCTTTCAGTCTAGTCAACTATCAAAATTAAATTGGACGTGAAGAAAAGTGGAAACCTCGATGGATTTCGCAAGCTAACCTTCAGTTCCATGTTCTGAATTTCAAATAGTGTGCATCGTATGCCTGAATCCCCCAACACATTATTGTCAAACGCTTTACAGGCCAGGAAAAAAACTTTGGCAAATGTTTATTGCCATTTCATCGCTACTGTAGCCAAACACGATGCCTTTTTTACCCAAACGCTGCCGGTTATTACAAGTAGAAAACCGAAATTTTCAAAACCAAAAATCTTGGTCGATATGTTAGCAATGCTTAACGGGAATATCCTAACGATCTGGATAGCTGTGATGAGTCTATCGCATATAATACAAGGCAGTAAGTATAGCTTGAAACAGGTGTGTTCAATCCGCATCATAAAAATACATTGCTGCATGTCTTTCCTGAGATATCCAAGATGGCATCCACAGTGGACGCTATAGTTGATAATGGTTAAATCAGCACTATGTCAGTAAATATTTCTGTTGTGAAATGTGTAAGGGGCGAATTCAATACTTAACTGGCGGGCATTTTCCGGTTCTGCCCGGTTCCGCGCGGTTCAATTAATCATTGAGTTTGCTGGATTACTTGATCGGATTAAAGGATTCAGACTCCTTAAAAGGATGTTTTTGAAAATGCTTACATTTTGGCTATATATATCATATTAGCTGACATCGTCAGTGCAGTTTAAAGGCTGACTCAGAGATTTCCCGAGGAAGGCGCCCTCATTTTTCAAACAAATTGTCTGTTCTGCATATACATAATGCTTGTCCATATACTAATCACTGTGTGAAATAGCTAAGCTCAAATGGAACTCCTTCATGTAGAAAATCACAAGTTTGTTATAAATTTCCGGATCCGGAAATTTTGTTATACACAGTATCCTATGGCACTGTGTGCTACACATAAATGTTTACTACATGGAAACGAGAACTCCGCTTCATCTCAAACTTTGGAATTGTGCATTTTAGGTGATTATCTATAGATCTAGGTGACTATTTTAAATAAATACACAAAAAGTGATATTTAAAAAATCTCTGAGTCAGCCTTTAAATGAACCGCCTGGAACAGGACAGAACCGGAAAATGACCGCCATATTGATTTGGTCCCTAACTAGAACCAATAAAACCCAATATGGCAAAAATTTTATTTTTTCAGACTTTGGCCACATTATTACATTATTTTCTATATGGATGTTGACTCATTTAAAATAACGAATGTCTGCTGTGAGCTGATACACCAAAGGTACATATATCTAATTTTTTTTGACATATTAATTTTGATTTGTTTCTGAAAATTGTAAATTTGTATCACGATGTTTTTGAAAATGCTTACATTTTGGCTATATATTAGCTGACATCGTCAGTGGAGTTTAAAAGTATCGGAAATCTGTTTATTGTGTTCAAAAACATATACCTATATATTTCGTATATATTTTCAACCTATATATTTGCTTTTTCTCAAATTGCCTGTTTTGGCAGCCATTTTGAACTTGAAGTAAATTTTCCAATACCTCGGACAATAGATTAGCCAACGAATTTGCGCGCGATCACTTTGGTATAACAGCAACAAAACCATCGCAAACGTTTTGAGCATGATTTGGGTAGACCTTGCAACTGTATTACTCTATGGAAAGATAAACTACCGGGTAGTATCAGCTAAAGGGACCGACCAACTTGATTGTGCGAACCTCTCTGAGCCCAAAAAAAAAAAAAAAAAAAAGAATTGTGCATTTTAGGTGATTATCTATAGATCTAGGTGACTATTTTAAATAAATACACAAAAAGTGATATTTAAAAAATCTCTGAGTCAGCCTTTAAATGAACCGCCTGGAACAGGACAGAACCGGAAAATGACCGCCATATTGATTTGGTCCCTAACTAGAACCAATAAAACCCAATATGGCAAAAATTTTATTTTTTCAGACTTTGGCCACATTATTACATTATTTTCTATATGGATGTTGACTCATTTAAAATAACGAATGTCTGCTGTGAGCTGATACACCAAAGGTACATATCGTCGTTGGGCAGGAAAAACCTCATATGTGCATTTGACCTCTAAGAGCAAAACCTCACATGTGCATTTTCGGTAACACTGACAAAACGACATGTTTGGCGATATTGTCGTTTTGCAAAGTATCGCAAAATACTTAAAATAGATCTTACGTACTTCTTTAAACATCATCTCATCATTTCCACCAACTTCATTAGACCAAATACTGGAAAATAGGTTGGTTTGTCCATGTTACCGAAATTGCACATATGAGGTTTTGCATCTGACCTTTCAAATTACATATGAGGTTTTTCCTGCCCAGCGACGATATATCTAATTTTTTTTGACATATTAATTTTGATTTGTTTCTGAAAATTGTAAATTTGTATCACGATGTTTTTGAAAATGCTTACATTTTGGCTATATATTAGCTGACATCGTCAGTGGAGTTTAAAAGTATCGGAAATCTGTTTATTGTGTTCAAAAACATATACCTATATATTTCGTATATATTTTCAACCTATATATTTGCTTTTTCTCAAATTGCCTGTTTTGGCAGCCATTTTGAACTTGAAGTAAATTTTCCAATACCTCGGACAATAGATTAGCCAACGAATTTGCGCGCGATCACTTTGGTATAACAGCAACAAAACCATCGCAAACGTTTTGAGCATGATTTGGGTAGACCTTGCAACTGTATTACTCTATGGAAAGATAAACTACCGGGTAGTATCAGCTAAAGGGACCGACCAACTTGATTGTGCGAACCTCTCTGAGCCCCCCCCCCCCATCCCTCGAGTACTTAAAACAGATTCTTTGACAAAGACTAGATTTGACTTGACACTTGGGCTCAGAGAAAACTGACAGAAATCGTTTCTAATCATAGCAATATGCTATCTCAGTGTTGCGACTACTGACCAGGATCCAGTTGTATTAATTCCTGATTTGGATATGAATGCACCTCTAAGCCGCGCTACTACTGGTAGCGGATATAGATATATATTTTTTCCTCTTGCAATCAAATAATTAACTGGACGTGTTCAATCAGATATTTAACTATAGATGAATCGGTTTAAAACACTGATTTTTTCCCAGAACTGCAGATTCACAGGCTTCCTGTCGTCGGGGCTGTCTAGACCCATAGCAGCGAATTTCACACCAAAACTAACAATCAAGTTTTATTTATATCAGCTCATGCCAGTTCTTTAGAAGTTGTGTTAGCTTTTGTGACATTAAAAGGATCGTTGAAATGCTCCATGCTGTCACTCGTGAGATTCCGCGCGGAAACAGAAGTTAATACCCATACCCAACCAGGACATTCTAGATGACGTAGTTCGTATATATTGATGAAATGGTACACACCAAGAGTGTTTTTTTTAAAGAAGAGTTGGGGCGACAACCTAACTTAACCTTTATAATTCTACTTTCCCGTTTTTATTTTAAATTTAAAAAAGAAACTGTTATAAAAATCATAGTTTAATAGTTTTAGTATAAACAAAAAAGCACATTTCGCCGTTGTAATAGCTTCTTTAAAATGCTGTATTAGTGATTTGCTAAATCAGAAAATCACAAATATCAACATCGATTTTGCATGTCTGTAACAAGGAATTATGTATCCTAACACAACCCTACAAGTGATATTTTTTTTCTTTGGGGCCAAAAGCAGCCTAATAGCACCACGCGATATTTAGTTCGACAAAATGATTCAGGACTTTTTCTTCACTTATAAACTTATTTTACTAATGTCATATAGTTTTGGGGAAAAGTGTGAAACCTGCCACCCAAAGACCTCATAAAGTTTTTGAAAATCGTGTAAAAAAAGACCCCATTTTTTTCGAAAATTTTGCGAATTTGTACTTCGGAAAGCCTATTTTGGGGCAATTTGGCTGTCTCTCACCCAAAGACCCCTATTTTTAGTCCTCTAGGACATTGGAACATGGGGGCGATGACGCCATAGATGTCTACATAAAATTCAAGAAAAATGACCTTTGGACCTTGTTACCATGTCACGGGGTGGGTTACAATTTGATTCTTGCGCACAATATCTCAAGAAACCATGCTGCTGTGAGAAATTTGTTTGAATTATAACCCCAATGAAATAGATTGATTTTTAAAGGGGAATTGAACTTAACCTGTTAGAAGGTCGCTGGATAAATTGCGAAATACTCTCCGCCCAGGGGTGAAGGCGAGAGCCTGATATGTGTTTCCAACTTAAAATTCTATGACATTTTGATAGACCCCAATTTACCCGATAGATCCCTTGTTTCTTTATTTGTGTAGTGCTATGACGTCTCGTAGGCGTCAACGGTCAGAAACCTTCAAACACAAATAAGAGCCTTGTGCCCAAGTGATCTGAATTTATATAATAGAACAGATTTTAACATTGTAATTTGTTCAAGAATTTGGTATGTCCAAAACTACCTGTACATATATAGTAAAATTACACACAATTAGGTGAGATTATATTAGAGGTCTCAAATGGTCCTGTGTTTAAAGCGTTGCAGCTCAACGATATGTCCTCACAGCGAAAGACTCCAAAATGACACGCATGCAAGTAACACCATAAATATCCATGTATAGTTCCAGAAGAATCCTTTCAGTCTTGAAGATAATTTTGTCCAGCGTTTCAAGACGACGAGGTTTCCCTCGACGAACATAGTTTCCACAATGATAAAAATCCAGGTATTATACCACATCAGTCGGTCGCTATGTCCTTCATATGGACCCCAAAACTGGAATCCCTTTTTGATTCCAAAAACTGAAGCTCATTGGCTTAAAAGACGACAGCAGACGATATAAGGGTATAGCTCCGGCGGGCATCCAAAGTCATTACAATCCTGGCACTAGATGGAGAAACTCAAAATCTACCCATTATTGTGAGTAAACTAGCTATAAGTCGGGTGAGCTCCTGGATTACAAAAACTGCTGCGCAATCAGTAAAGGGACAGGTATTTTTAACATACTCCGCTAGATTCCCCTGTGCTAACAATGAATCAGTACATGCATCATCAGACCTAAAACATAACCTTTTTTTTTTTTTTTTTTTTTTTTAGCACATCAAAGCAGAGGTCACAAAAAGTTAACTCACCTGAATCACATCACTTCAATCATCTAATTTGTGGCTTCTTTCTTACTCCTTGTCTGATACGCTCCATACCGCTATTTCATTCAACATCCCTTCACATTTTTGTTACTTTTCTTCCTAATTCCCCCTCGCAACTCTGCATCTGTGTCTTTGACCCTCTGACCCTCTCCTCCCGCCTGTCCGTGATTTGCGTAGGTCCCCACTCTTTTACCTCCCTTGGTTTCTTCCCCTTTATCCCCCATTCCGTCTCTGGTTCCCCACTTTCCCACGTCTTATTTTCTCGGTCTCATCTCTCCCCCCTTGTCAAGGCCGCCCTTGCCAACTTTCTCC
The DNA here is from genome assembly GCA_023653785.1 of Ophioderma brevispina. Lineage (NCBI taxonomy): Eukaryota > Metazoa > Echinodermata > Ophiuroidea > Amphilepidida > Ophiodermatidae > Ophioderma > Ophioderma brevispina. The sequence continues at coordinate 9,856 of JAMKCH010010439.1, read as the reverse complement.
GATCTTCCTTACCTTAGATTGCCCCCTCTTTTTTTTCCCACATCGTCCCTCATTTTGTCTTCTCCCCCAGCCTCCCTCTTTGTTTTCTATTCTTTCTTTATTCTTTTTAAAAAAAATAATGCGCAAATTCCTTATCTCTTCTTCGCCCCCTCTTCCTACCTTACCTTAACCCCATCCGATCCTTCCGTCATTCTTCGCTCACCATTGTCGCCAAGCCACTCTTTCCATTCTTGTTTATGCGTCCTGCTCCTCTCCTATTACTATTTCCCACGACTCTCTTTGCTCCCCCTTACCTTTCTTCTTTACTCATTTTTCTGTTTTCATGTGTCTACTCCCTGCCTTCCCCTTCTTTCGCCCGTAGCCTTTCACCCGCTCGCGACAAATCCTGTACCTATCTTGCACCCTTCCCTTTTTCGTCATTTTACTTTTACTCAACTCCTTTTCCCTTTCCTCCGTTTCTCCTCCCCACCATTCTTCTCCCCCTCACTTCGGCCTTCCTTCTTGTTGTTGCTTGCTTATTTCTCGTCCCCCACCGCTTTCCCCCCCCATTCACTCCTATTGCCCTCCTCCTCGCCCAATCTCCTTACATCCGCGCCCTTGCTCCCGCCGTCGTATCTAGTCACTCACCCCACGGACCTATTTCGTATAACCCCTCTCTCTCGCCTCTTATCTCCCTTTCTCCCCTCATTTTTCATTCATTTTTTCATGCCCACCTGCTTAGTCTACTAACCTGGTTCTGTCTTGTGGGTAATGTCCCCCCCTTCCTCCCTTACTTTTTCCGGTTCACTCATTTTCTCCTCCGCCATACCTGCCCCTTCTCTTACCCCCTAGTCCTTTCTTCTTGTATCCCCCCCAGTCCTCCCCTATTCCGCTTTTCTATCTCCCCCCCTTTTTATTGTGCATTTTCCCCCTACACCCTTCCCGCTGCCATTATATCCTCCTACTCCCTCTCGCGAGGTGATCGCCCCTATATAGCGCCACCTTCTCCTCTTTCCTTCTCTCTTTCTGTAGCCAACTTTAAGTTTCTCCCTTCCTCCCCGCGTCACCCCCCCCCCCTGCTTTATTTTAGCCCTCCTCCTCCTCGACTTTCTGGGCTCTCTCTTAGCTCTAGCTCGTTACTTTCTCTCTTTCACCTTTTCATTCCACCACACAATTCCCCAACGCCGCCAGTTACACCCCTCCTCCTACTCCCCTTCTCTATCTTCCAGGCCTTTCTAACGGCTTGTTCTCCTTTCACCCAGTTTTTTTCCCTTGTTTGTTTACGTTACTTATTTTTTCCACGTCGCTCCTTGAATTACCTTTATCTCCGCTCCTCCTTAAAACCACTACCTCGCGTTGCCTCCCTTTGCTCTTGGTCTCTCGCTCTCACAGCACTGCCCATTAGCATTTCCGTAATTTTCATATACCTATCCCCGCACCTTTCTCGCCCTCCTCACCACTCCTTAAGGATCTCCACCCTCTTGCTCCCCCCAGCCACACTCTGTCCTTTTTATGTCCTCCTGATTCCTCGTCCCCCTTCACCTCGTTCTCACTCCTCCCCTTACCCCTTCTCTTCTTGACTATCAAGCCCCCCCCATCCCATCTCCTTTACGATCCGTTGTCTCTGGTCGTGATTTCTACTCCCACGCTTCCCCACCTCATCCTGGCATTCCCCATATCGCCCATAAACCACATACTTATCTTTTCCTTCCCCCCCCACCCCCCTCTTTATTTTTCTTCGGGCCTTCGTTTCTCCCTCCGGGGAAATTCCCTGATTTTACAATGTTTGAGATCAAAGCAATAAAAAGTTACTCAGTTCTAAGTTACATTCTGGGGAATTCCCCACTTCCCTATTGTGCAATTTAGGCAGGTGCACTAGCAAAACAAAATAGGGGTATTTCACCCGTTCTCTCTTTTATAGTGAACAACGTACTTTTCCATGAGAATACTCTTATCAAATAAATAAAAATAAATAATATTTTGCAATTACAAAAAAAAATGGAGGCTATATAACAGTTACTAACATGAAGCTCAAGTGGACTCAGTGACTCAAGGATATGATTATGCTTTCCCTTTTATCCGAATTATTTGCCTGTTTGCAATCATAAACATATGTAAAAACAAATTTAAAGTAATATGAAATGTCGATACAGTTTAAACAATTGTCAGCAACACCATTATTATCAAAGGCACTTAACAAAATATTTCCACCCAAGATTACCCGATTCAGATACTGTCTAACTTGTGAATGCAGGTGGTTGCACAATTCTTTCCAGGCGATGGATTTGATCAAATAAAAAAAAATATATTATTTTTCGAAGAAACTTTAGGTGAACTATTACGGTCATCAAGCTTATGAGCGAATACAATAAAGTGATGCAGGTTAATGGGCATATGAGCTGTTGTTGAATAACACGTGCACTCAAATATTACGAGTATAAGTTACACATTTTCATTTTTTTGTGAAAAATAAATCTCAGTATTTATGTCATGTAATTGATAGTTTCGTGTTACAAACAAGTAAAATCTCAGTCAAACTACCTGACGAAATTTGGACAGTAATGTTACATACTTCACAACAGTGTGATCGTTTCATTTTTTTGTGATAAAACCGGAATAAAAACAAAAAAACAAACGACGACCACAGCTTTACTCATTTTTGATTATTTTACTTCATTGCGGGCAAATTGATTTTTTTTTAATATAATTTTAGGGCTTATATTGCAAAATTCCCGCAATGGACTTATGATTCTTAGTTTTGCAGAGGTGGTGGCTCTTGCATGCCCCAAATATCCGTTGTCAAACTTTTGTCGCCACTGCTTAAATGGAATGTAAAAAATAAAAGATAATTTGCATGCGGTCAAATAGCTTGGTCAAAGAGGTTGTCGAGTTTTGAATGTTGGGCAGGAGATATGGTCCGCGGTCTCACAGTCGCCAAACAATGTGAACACATAGGGCACATCGATCATTTGACTCTTCACCCAACAATAGTTCACGTTAGTCCGTATCGTTTATGGAGCCCGAACTGTGGTTCCTGCCGGACCCTATCTCCTTTCACACAGCTCTATAGCAGATCCCATCAACTAATCAGAAACACTGGACATGTGTGTCGTTTAAAAAGACACTGTATTAAAAAAAACAGTCTGTGTAATACAAGCTCTGTCGACATTTGAACATGCTCGAGATGTCGCCCTAGTGTGCACCTATCACCCCTAAGTGTAGATTCAGGCAAAAAGGTTGTTATGACTTGAATATCTAAAACGAGGATAATTATATTATCTATAAAAAGTAAAGGAAGGACTGATACAGGAACGGAGTGACCATCTCTCTTTCGAAGCGATAGGGCCAGACTCCACCCATATAATGTTGCCGTAGGGGGCTCGCTACACCTCCTCTACAGCGAGTCTGTTACCTTCCCGACATTGAATAATGCCGGTTCCCATTTACACCTGGGGGAGGAGGAGTAATTGGTAAAGTGCCTTACTCGAGGGCACAACACGTTGGCCGCAGTGGGACTCGAACCCACGACCTTTGGATTGCGGGACGAGCGCTCAATCCACTGGACCCACACGTGCCCTTATAATCTATTTACTCTAAAATAAGAGATCTGTCAGTCCGGCTATGCGTTTGGGTTCGGAGTGACGTCAAAGGTCATAAGGCCATCTAAGAAGTGCCCTATGACCACCAAATTTGGTCAAATGATCGTTGACCTGAGACATACAAATATGAGGTCAAAGATCACAATATAGGTCAAAGAGGTCACACACGGGGCGATGCACTAGTGGTATAGTAAAGAAGCCATTCGAAATGCGGTTTTAAGTTTACGCTATTTTCCTTTTGACCTGTTAAAATGTGGTCATAAAGAGACAAACGTGATTGATACGGATATTGTATCATTTGACCATGTCAGACGAGTGCCGACAAAAATTGAAAGAATGACAAAGCAGCATGATGAAATCTGTATTGAGAATCATAGAGGGCGCACGCCACGAAATAAAGCTCCATTGAAATACAGTTAAAAGGACTTGGAATATGAACACCATATTTGATGTTTTAAAGAAATGTCTATATTAGGTAAAATAAAAAAAAGTGGTAAAAAATATTGCTGATGATACCAACATACAGGATAGATCTCGAAGATACGGATATGTGAATACCGCCCCACCACTCTTTCGACCCGCCAGTCAAACCTCATAGCCACACCCGAGCACGGATTACTTCCGAAGGCTTATTTATTTTGATTTTTCTGATTTATACAAGGACAGAACATGCCTAGACTATTCATTCGATGCCACCACCACCATGTCATTGCAATTTGGCTTCAGGCGGTGTTAGTTTTTACCGGACTATACCATAACCAAACGATGGAGTGATTTGGTTGTGTGTGCCTAAACCGGGGAGTTCACATGTGGAAGTCAAAAGTACTTATAAAGATTTAGCACTCTCGCTAAAGACAGTCGAACATTGCTCATTATATATAAATTGTATGAGCTAATTAATTAGCCAAACCCGTAAGGACATATAAATGGGACCTTAAATGAACAAACCACAATTTAAAGGGCCATGGTCGAATCGCTGTAGCCTCGTCAGAGGGGGACTCAGATTGGTCCCGGTAACCCCCGTCATAATTTGTAGCTAATAAGAAATGTCTATATAGCTTCGCATTACTACCTGTTAGAATCCTAGACGTTATGATGTCGAATGTTGGTGTCCCTAAATTTGTGTGGTTGTAACGTGGTGGATGTCATGCACCGCGAGAATATTAGTAGCGTCACTATTTGCCGTTTCTGTTCAATCAACTATGATATTTGATACTAGGCCTAGTAGTACTCCCAATGAGCATCTACAACAATCTACGTTTTATTAGAGATGTGAATCAGCGCGCGCGCAGAGGACGCCAGGAGAGAAACGTATGTTTTTATGCTTAAGTTTTTCGGGGAATTGTTTCTGTATGGAAATGCGGGCGCACGCCAAGATTTAGGGCATTGTAGAAGTATGGGTAGCGAGGGGGGAGTCGGTTTTGGAGTATATTTTTTACGGCTTAACAGACTGTGGTGAGATTAAATTATAGAGTTGTGTTCGTCGGACCCACCTCACTCAATTGGTCAACCCATTAATCTCACCATCCACCCACCTGACCCGACGCCCCCCCCCACTCAGTAAATATGTCCCGCGCCTCCTCTCCATATTTGATCCTGACATATTGATTACTTTTAGGGACCAATCACAAGTTTGTCGCCTCCATACCCATTCTGTCTACTTTCATGACTAAAAAGGTATATCTTGACGTTAGCGCTAAGCAATACAGTCGTTACTAATAATAATAATAGTAAAAATCCAATAGTAATAAAATAGCAATAAAAAATTAAAAAAAAAAAAAAAAAAAAAAATAGTAATAATAATAATAATAGACATGAATAATACCTGTAATGATTACTAATAACCAAAATGAGAATATTTATCATGGGCAGAGACAAATCCAACAAAGTGCTCAGGGCGGTAAATACAGACCAAACAAAAGACAACAGACATGGAAAAAAACAGAGAAAATAAAAGAGTATAATCCCTCCGTTTTTGGCAAGGGCCGGTGGTCAATGTAATCAGGGTTGTTCGTTCGTAAATGGAGTATGCAAACAAATGGGTAATTTAAATTTCAAAAATCCAAAAACTCGCAAAATCAGTCAAATTATATCAAATTACTCAGCAGCAACATCATTAAATTTGTCCTAAGGGAGTACATTCCACACCGCACTGATTCATTTACGAAGTGAACTGAAGTAGATCTCACTATGGTGAAACAATGTGAGCATCAAAAACACACGTTTTATCAAAAAACAACAAAAAACATTTCGTACCCTAGTATCTTAAAAATACATGACTCAAAACATTCAACCCATACAATCTAAGTAATCAGCATCTGACTTGGTATTAATTAGAGAAAGAAAACACACCAATGATGGTAACAGCAAACCGTAACAAGATTTTTTGGGAAAAATTCAATTCACAGGTAAGTGCATACAGGGCAAGGCATCACGGACCGAGTACTGATGCCTTGGTGCGAACAGAACCTCGGGGCAAGTGGACTGGATGAAAAAATTGCCACACGCAAAAATAGGGCCCTATGATGCAATATATAAGCATATTAGTCAACAGAGTATGGTCAATCGTTGCGGACACCTGTTCTTCTATAAGACCACCCTGGGTTTAGGGTTAAGCACCATTTGAGCTTGCCAGTTTAAGCAAAGCGCTTAAAACCTAATAGCATAATGCGTAATCGAATTTCCCTGTCCATGCAAAGCAAAGAGTCATTTTGAGGTCACTTTCAGTGTTGTACTTTGGTAGTATCTAGGTCGACCTGAAATTTATCAGAAAGATCATAGTCTTTGATGACCCATAGTCAATCTGGATGAAACAGCACGTACCAATTTAAATAGTCTAACAAGTGTTAATTCAGGTTGGCGGGGGGGCGAAAGGCAAATAAATTCGCATAGCTCTTACACATGCTTTCTTTAATTAGAGGACTTAATTATTATAGTGGTGATGAAAAATGAGCCGGTGACCACTAATAACCTGAAGACCTCTAATGTGACCTTGACTGAATTACAGGTATTTTAACATGCAATCTGTGTAAGTGGCATCAAGGTCTTTGCAAAACACATACCTGAGTCACAGCCCCATTAAATCTGTGGCAGAGGAACAACTGTTAAGATTTTTAAAAGAATTTAAGAATGCCGCCCTATGAGCCTACGTGATTTTTCACCCCGATATGAGTCACCGTATATGGGGTATGGGTCGATCCAGTTTGTGGTGTCTTCGACCACTGGCTCAAAACGGCCCAAGTTGTTATGGGAGACAGGGGCTAGGTACTATACCAAATAATTTACTAGCCTGGCATAACTTATGATATTATTTTAAAGGTGTTTAGATTCTGCTAGAAAAATCAAACCCTTAAACCCCTAAAGCAATTGAATCTCACAAAAGTTGTACAGCTGGTGTGTTTGTGTGATTTTGTTAGATTGTTGTACATAAATGTAATTTGTTAAGATTCAGTGATTTAAGTGAACCACACACACATAACAAAATCACCCACACACCCATACACACACACACATGCACACAACACGCACACAAACGCACACACACGTGCACACACCATGCAAACACACGCACAACACGCGCACACAAAATGACACACACACATGCCAACACACCGCACCCACAACTACAACACCCCACACACCCACAACATACAAAACAACACATGGAACCAAAGACACGTGCAATGACAAAATCCCACAAAATAGAAAAAAAAAGAGAAGGAAATAAAAGGAAAACGCACACGCCGAGCATTCGGTATATTGAATCAAACATTGCTACAATGAACCCAAGGTGGTGGGTTAGGGTTAATTTAATAGCCTTTGATCTAAATAAAAATACACAAGTGACATAGCGGGAAAAGCATATACTTGAGTCACAGTATCAACACCATCAAATCCATGCTAGGTGCACTGTGTAAGAGAAAAGTTCCCTGTTGGGACAAAACATGAATGCAGAAAACAGGATTACGTCAAAATCTTCAGGCAACTTTAGCTCAATGGCAACATTGTGGACAATTTGACCTTTGAACGATTATTAAGGGACCTTCATGGCCCCCTTTTTGGCCCGCTTGATAGCGTATGATATGCTATATGCCATGTATGCAAGTGGCATCAATATAAATACTGCATAAGGTCTTCTAATTTCTTTTTGCATTACAAGTGGAATATTGATTTTAAAAGGTTTTTAGGACTTCAGGTCGGAAGTGACCGCTATATGGACCCCTTAACGACCTTCTATGAGCTCGAAATTATGTTCTGCAGATTTCAATTTATTTGAGGATCACTTTCGGCCAAATGTCAGCTCAATAAGAACATTTTGAACATGTGGCCTTGACCCATTAATGACCTTAAATTGCCCCATAATGACCCCCGACCTGTATGGTATTTTTAACATGCATCTGTGTAAGTGCCATCAACGACTTTGCAAAAACATATATTAGAGTATGCCGCCTTAATGACACCACGTGATTTTTGACCCCGATCTGAGTACATTAGGATATAATGAGTTCTTTTATTATTTATCATTTATCCAAAAACGGAATAAACCGCATATTAATAATAATAATAATAATAATAATTCCCACAGCTTACCTAGATTTCCCTCCATAATGGCAATATTAAGCGCAGAATTACCGCTGGCGTCTGTACAATTAATATCCAAGTCTAGTTCTTTCTGTTGATCGAGCAGCTCGTTGACGGCACTGACCTCTCCCTTCCTTACGGCCGTTAGAAATTGATCTTCGACGCTATCAGGAGTAGGTGGCTCAGACATCCTGACTTTTTCTGACAATTAAAAGAATCAAAATATGAATAAGAGATGCTTACCACTTAACACTTTTATTTGCCTCGTATATTCACTTTACGGCAGCTCATCTCTAACATCCAAGGAGAATGTTAGTAGTCTAATATAGTCCTTAAGCCATGAGGAAATTTTAGCCAAATTGGTATCCTGAAAGGAGACAAAACAATACTTAATATTCAGCTTCAGTGCACTATCCTCTACACACAAATGCATGGTATAATTTCTGGAATGGTAGCTATAACCAGGTAGGAGGAAATCAAGGATTACACAGGAGTCAACATTTTAAAATGATCCGGTCATGTTGAAAAGTATGCCACATCATTTGTCCAACCATAAGGATTCCAAAAAGGTATAGGTTGTACTATCTACAACCCACGTTTTTGGAGTTAGGTTAAAAACAACAAAAACAGTCAAAAGGTTAAATTTCCAATTGTACAGGGGTCAACTAAGCATTTTAAAGACAGTCAAACTATCTCCTGATTTTAATCCTATGAGCTCCCCATCATATCACCATAGTTTAATCAAAATCAGAGCAACTCTGAAATTTGACCCCTGTATACCTGAAAATTGCCCTTTTGATTGATATTTGCAGTTTTGAGCCTATAACTCCAAAACTTTAGGCTGTAGTTAGTACAAACTATACCTTTTTGGAATCCTTATAATCAGACATATAATGTGGTATAATTTTCAACATGATTGAAGCAATAGCCCCTACCTGGCCACAGCTACCATTCCAGAAATGATAACATGTATTTTGTGTAGGCTATGGTATACTGATGCTGCATAATAAGTGTCGTTTTGTCACCTTTCAGGATGCCGAAAATTTGCTCGGCTCATGAACTAATAATAGTTTTAGAAGTTGAAGCTTAGGTTATACGTCACTGTGGGTTATATGACTCCGTTCTTGCATGTCATTTAGAAAAACTGATTTAAAATATCTGAAATTGCACTAGATATCAAGAGAGTGATTTAAGTTCATGAATGACAATCATGTTATACTGGTATATTTTCTCAAATTAAATGGCATTTGGACAGTAAATTTGCTCTGGGCTCGTCAATTTTACCTCGATTGGTCCACTATAATCCGTATCGACTATAGAAAATCTCGTGCTGGACATTTCGATGCATTTAAGTTTAGTGATCCATATTTTTTCGATTTTGATTCCGTCGACATTTGCTGTCGGGCATTGATGACGGCTCTCCAGAATTGATGGTCCTGCGTGGCAGCTTTTATTTCAACCACGTTGAAGCCAGTGTCCTCTTGAAGGAGATCCAGATATGTCTTTCTAGGACGTCCTATAGTTCTCCTTCCTTGTAAAGCTTTCCATGTAACAAGTTCGGACACTGTCCTCCCTTTGGCTCTTTTACAATGACCTGCAAACTGTAGTCTCCTTATTGCTAAATTTGTTGGTTTCAGTGGTAAGTCACCGTACAATTCCTTATTAGTCATGTGTGTCTTCCAACTCACATTTAATGC
>JAMKCH010010438.1:0-49220 GCA_023653785.1 Ophioderma brevispina | reverse complement strand
CCTCATTGAATTTTGCATGATATTTTGATATCATTGGACACTTTTTTGTAGTTCTTATTTCATGTTTAAAATATTGGCTCACCTCTTGCCCATTATGATGCTAAAAGCAAAAATATGGGAAGTTTACGGGTCCCGGATCGCCCGGAAACTCTTTGTGCAGCAATTTACACGAGCGCGCGATTACCGCTCACATTAAAATGCTACAAGTACAAGGCGATGTTTTATTTTGTATTTTTTAATCCGCTGGGCGTCTTCCACGGCATATGAATCCGTACATAATTTTTAACGGTCAACTCGCATTATTTTGCAACGTTATAAGAAAAAAAGCACATCTGCACTTTGTATTATACCCTTGTCTTAAAGGTTTACAACTTAACTCAACGAAAGACTTTTAAAAAGAAGGAAAAAGTTAGCCCCCAGTGAGATTTGAACTCACGACCCCTGGTTTACAAGACCAGTGCTCTAACCACTGAGCTATGGAGGCGATTTCTCTAATATGGTATTTACTTTGTCATAACATACACACGATTTAGTTCATCAACAATTAGGGCATTTGTTGCAAGCTGTCACTTAGCTGTCACCAACTTAACACTTATATTTAATTAAATAATCGATCGCTTATCAGCATTATAGCAACAGATTACTTAGTACGTTCGATATTACACTCTGTGTGAATATAGACGTGTATACATTTACTTTTAAAGTAAATGTGAGAAACAAATGGTATTAAGAGTTTCGATTATACAAAATCTTTTTTCACTACGAAAACAGTAGTTTATAAATATTTAGTATTTAGCCAGTACCACAGAATGGTATTTAATCCCTAGACACTTTGAAAAAATATCATTATTGACGAAGAAATGGTTTCAGAGAGTAAAATATAGCCCTATGGTCCAATTAACTAAATTACTTGTGTAAAGGAACGCAGAATCGTATTTCGAGCAATTTACTAACAGATTTGGCGCTTAATAACATATTTTCCTTTTTTTTATAATTATTCTCAAGAAATGTCAAAACTTACACGATCGAAATACTAGGTCAAATTTTCGCGATTGAACCACCAAAATATTTTAGCATACTTAAAGCCATTTCAGGTCCCTAAAAGCGTAAAGTTAAATTTAATAAAAGCGAAAGCAAAAAGTTGACAAGAGATCAACTGTTGACAAGTTTTATACAGCTCTGAGTCACCGCATCGAACCTGGCGCATGCGCTGACAATTGAACTAGCAAATTTCTACCATGGAGTTTTCACCGTGCTTTGCTTATCTATTCATCTAAAGAATCTATTATTCGCTCCATATATTTCCCTGTGTGATGGATTTTGATTAAGTCCGTTTTATTCCAACTTAAGAAAGATTACGTAATAGTCATAGTGTTTCTTGCATTAAATCGAAGCAGTGCTCCACCCTTTCAACACTTCATTTTAGTCACACAATACTTTCGTTAACCCCCTAGGGTCAAAGAAGAGTTACAAATCCGCAGGTTTTTATCCAACAACAGTGCTACTGAAATTATCGAACATTGGAACTAGGATAAAACGCTAGTTCCCACATAATTGAGTAATTTTAAGTCTGTAGGATTTGGAGAGGACTAAAATTAAGCTATAATGATAAGTGTGATAGAGGTGGATGTGAAGACAAGATGAGATCTTAAAGACCAATGAGACCCAATTGAAACCCGCCAGATTGGCGCCCATTTTCTGTCATGATTCCGTAATACCTAATGATCAGAGAGCTCATGTATGGCCATAATTAGGAAAGGTGAGTTAATCTAATGTACAATTTTGTAATTTTCTTTATTTTGAGCTATGATTGAGGTGATGGATTTATACAACATCTAAAACTATATAATTATATGATTGGCCTCTGGTCCAAAACGAAATCAATGGCCGTTATTCTGAAAGGGAGTATAATTTTAAACCTGGGTTTAAACTAGCGTTAGTCCTACGTGAGTGGACTTTTCCCCCTTTCAATGTACTGCACAAGTTAAATGTAACAGATGAGAAAATTCCTCATGGATGGGCCGGTGTAGAAGTAATTATCGTCCGGGGACAATGGTGAACAATAGGACAATCGATTCAGTTGACTCTTCACGCAACATTAGTTTCACGCTTTATTCCGTTATCCTCTATGGAGCCCCGGACTGTGGCTCCCACCGGACTATATCTGCTTTCTCACCGGAATGGCCATCCATGAGGAATTTTCTCAACCATTACAACACATTTTCAGAGTATGTTGGAAGGGAAAAAGATCCACTCATGTAGGACTAACCCTGGTTTAAACCCAGGTCTAAAGTTAGACTCCCTTTCAGAATATCAGCCAATATGTTTAGTAGTCTTTAACATATAAAATCAAACATTGCCGTTGCTGTTTCATTAAAGTAATTTTTTCTTCTTTTTGTATTTTTTTGCAAGCGATGCACTTTGCAAAGAAATGTTGTAAACTGTAATCAAGAAAATGTAAAAACAAAACAAAAAATAAACATTGAAAAAAAACAAACAAACAAAACAAACACAACAACGCATTCCAACATTTTTGGATTTTGGAACAAACGGGCTATAGACAAATCCGACCAGCCCAATGATGGTCAGAATTGATCCGCCATTACTGGGGGGCCTCCAACCCAAAACCTACCAAATCTTTTATACGTCTGTACCATGCTTCATTAAGTATAATTCAAAAGCTACACTTAATCTGCACATTTGGGTGAATTCAAGCAGGATGCACCCCAGCTATGGCTGCCAGTGAGGTGTTGGAATGTGCGAAATCGGATTGGTGTATTGGAAACAAAGTTTTGTTTTTGCATTTGTTTATTAGTAATATTTGTTACAGCTAAAACCTCCTTTTACACAAGTAATTTAGTTAATAGGACCATAGAGGTATGATTGGACTTTGATTAACTTAGTAGGGAGTGCTAGTTACCCAGTCAACATCATCGTTTACTACCCCGCACTACAGAAAAGTTTGACACCTTTGGTAGTTAGTATGGACCCTTAACATCAACGTTATTAGGTAGGTAGTATCTTAAATTGGTAGGTGTCACTTTTTCAATAGGGGCCATTGAAGTTTACACAGGGGGTCAAACTTTTAAAATGCCTCCAATCATATTGAAATGTATGCCATATTGTCCGTCTATTCATTAAGGATTCCCAAACATGTTATAGTTTTTACCATCTATACCAATGGTTTTAGAGTTATAGGTACCAATGGCTAAGTGGTAAAAAAAGGTCATGTCTGTTTGTACTGGGTCAAAATCGTAAGTTTCTCCACTTTTTGTTGAAAAGATAGAAGTTGTTTGCTAGCTATGAGTTAAAAATAAGGGAATAGTTTGTACCATCTGCAATGCATGTTACCATGTTCTGGACTAAAATAGGTCATAGGTCAACATACCAATTGGGTGTTGACCTTCTTTGACCCTTATCCTCCGTAAGTAAGCTTTAACATAATACAAACTATAAAACCTTTTATGAGTCATCTCTTAACCTCAGCATCTTGCACGATTTACATATAATCATATTGACTTTTACTGTTGACCCCTGTACAATCGAGATGTAACCTTTTTTACCATTTTTAGCCATTTTAACCTTATAACTCCAAACCAATGGTCGTAGGTGGTACCAACTATACAACATTTTTTGGAATCCTTATGATTAGATGGACAAGATGGCATACACAATTTAAACGTGATTGGGGCATTTTAAAAAAAAGTTTTGAACCCTTGATGGTAAACTTAAATTGGCCCCATTGAAAAAGTGATACCACAATTTGAGAGTACTACCGTACCCTCTCATTGATTTAGAGGGTCCATACTAACTAACCAAAGATGTCAACAAACCTTTTTGTAGTGGGAGGTAACGAACTCCTTAATAAGGCCCCTATGATATTCGGCTCCTTCTCTATTTCTTCGCATGATGTTTTTTGAAATGTCTATGGCCTAAATAACCATTCGTGTTACTGGCCTAAAATCTACTCAAATATTTTTCAATAACTTTTTATTTTTTTTACGTTTTTTGAAAAAAAAAATTTCGTAGAATATTATTAATCAAGCTCTTACGGCATTTGTTCTCTGTTCTCCCTATTTGTACTTTAAAAATAAATAGGCCTATTAAAGGCCTATATTCACGCAGGGTATAATATAGAACATACTAAGCAATCCGTTGCTGTAACGGTAATAATATAAGCGATAGATTATCTAATTAAATATAATTGTTAGGTTGGTGACAGCTTAGTGACAGCTTGCAACAAATGTTCTAATGGTTGAATAACTTAATCATGTGTTTGTCGTCACAAAATAAGGTTTTGAAATCAGAAACCGCCTCCATAGCTCAGTGGTTAGAGCACTGGTCTTGTAAACCAGGGGTCGTGAGTTCAAATCTCACTGGGGGCTAATTTTTTCCCATCTTTTTAAAAGTTTTTCGTTGAGTTAGTTATTAAACTCTAAGACATGGGAATAATACAAAGTGCAGATGGGCTTTTTTTCTTGTAAATGTTGCAAAATGATGCGAGTTGAAAGTTTAAAATGTATGTATGGTTTCATTTATGTGAAAAGCGCTCAGCGGATTACAACATTATTTTCTGTGTTCCGTAAAAACAATACAAAATAAAATATCGCCAACATACCTTACAAAATTTCATTGTAGCATTTTCGTTTGAGCGGTAATCGCGTGTTAATTATTGTAAAATAATATATGGGAACCGTAAACATCCCATATTATTTTTGGCTTTTAACATCATAATGTAAAAGATGTGAACCAAATATTTTGCAGATAAAATGAGAAATATAAAAGTGTCCAATGGCATCAACACATTGCACAAAACTCAATGAGGAGAGTGTAAAAAGGTGGAAAGCGGAAATAAACAAAAATCTCGTTTCATGTTAGTCGCACACATTTCGCTTTAGTAAAAAATTGTCCATATATTTCACATTAATTACAATATTTGCTAAATCTTGACTTTCTTGCGAGAAACGCCCAACAACAACATAATTATCTATTTAAGGTGAAAGTAATAATTTCGCGCCGTGTAGGCCTACATTACCACTCTGTGGTCACTTTTGATTTCTCAAATGCTCTTAAATTGGTTATTTTTTTGTATGGAAATTACCCTGACTACCATATCCATGCAAGTTTAATATTGAACACATCAAAGAATATTCGCTTACAAAAAAAGTTTTTCTAGGCCATTGGTTTGAGAGGGTATTTTTGAAACTAATCTATTTTAGGAGTGAGATTTACATAAGTGATGGAGTTGAAGGTGCTACCTTAACATTTGTTTCGACATGGTGTTTTCTAAGAGTCTATGACATAATACCGTTCTGGTGGTACTGTCTAAATACTCAAATATTTTTTTTATTTTTTTTATTTTTTTTATGTAAATTAAAATTAATCATAGAGTTTTTTTTTACTTTTTTTATTTTTTTCACATTTTCCTTAAAAGTAAATAGGCCCATACCCGCCTATTTCACAGCATGGTATAAGATATCGAACATACTAAGCAAATACGTTGCTGTACGCTGATAAGCGATCGATTATTTATTTAATTACATTATTGTTAGTATGGGACCGCTCAGTGATAGCTTGCGACAAATGTGCTAATGGGGAATAACTAAATCATTTGTATGTCAATGACAAAATTAGACTACTATTCATACATCTCCTCCATAGCCTCAGGGGTTAGAGCACTGGTCTTGTAACCAGGGGTCGTGATTTCAAATCTCACTGGGGGCTACTTTTTTCCCTCTCTTTTTTTAAAAGTCTTTCCGTTCGCGTTTAGTCTCAAACTGAAAGACATAGGTAATAAGTACCAAGGGCAAATGTTTTTTTTTCTTATAAACATTGCAATATAATCGGAGCTGGCCGTTAGGAATGCGGATTACAACATTATTTTCTGAGTTCCATAATAATACTAAAACAATAATAATAATAATATGAAATAATATATCATGGCCTACATGCATGCCTTACTTACCAAATTTCTTGTGCATTTTTAATTGTGAGTCGTAATCGCGGTGTAGATTGTTCTCAAATAATTTTCCTCCAGGACCGTAAACAACCTATATTTTTGCTTTTAATCATCCATAATGGGAAAGATGTGAGCCAAATATTTTGCAATAAAGTGAGGAAATATAAAAGTGTCCATGATATGCAAACTATCATGTAAAATTCAATGAGGCGAGTGGTAAAAAGGTAGGAAAGAATAAAGCTAAAAAAAAACAAAAATCGTTTCGTGTTAGTCGCAGATATTTCGTTTTAGTCAAAATTGTCCACATATTTTCACATTATTTGATAAATCTTGACTTGCTTCTTGCGTGAAACGCCCAAAAGGGACACAATTCAAACCTGAAACCAATATACCTAGGTATATTGGTCTCAGATTCAACACTGTCTATTTAAGATGGAAGTAATAGCTCTCGCGTCCCATATCCCTACATCACACCACTCTGTTGCCATGACTGATTGCTCAAATACTTTTGAAATTTGTCTTTTGTTCGTATAATGAAATACCGTGTTAGTAGGAAATAACTACATAATCATCCTTGCGGTTTAATATTGAGCATATAAAAGTTTCTAGGCAAAAAAACGACTGTTTTTTTTAGTTTTGCCTGTTTCGTGGTACACCAAGACAAAAAAGGTTTGTCTCAATACCTTGCACGCATAGTTACATGTAATAGACCGGGCCTACTGGGTTACTTTCCCTGCGCGATGAGCCACATCAACGATTATCTTAGTTGTTAGAAAATAAAGTGGGTCACAATACAAACAATTTTCGTACAGCGTACCGCATACCAAATATTTTTAACGAGAGATGTGTGTGTGACATTTTTTGGCCTAAACTTACGTTCAGCTTAAAATGTTATAATGATTTCAAAGTAAGGTACGTAAGCGATGAGCTTTCCTGTGAAATACAGAAACGCGTGTTGTAATTCGATGGGGCACCTTTTATATTATAAGAATCCGTACATTTTTATCGGTCAACTCGCATAATTTAAATATAATAATAATAATAATGCCAATAAGCTCAACTAAACAAAAACATTTGAAAAAGAATGGGTACAAAAGCAGCCTCCAGTGAGATTTGAACTCACGACCCCTGGTTTACAAGACCAGTGCTCTAACCTCTGAGCTATGGAGGCGATTTCCGTATGCTAATCGAAGTTTCGTCATGATATACACAGTTAATTGGGTGATAAATTTGTTCAATGTTGCAATGCTGTCACCAACTTCAGGGTTTTAGTGACCCATAAAAATGTTACTCCCTTTTTAAAACATGAAAATATGATATAATAATAAAAGTAACGGTTCCACAGAAAATTTTGATTTAACTACATTAATCATGTATATGTGAACTTTACGCGGATTAATTTAAAAATTATCTTACAACCACATACTAATAATCCCAGTCCGCTATGTTTTGCAAACACCATAGTGATTCGTTGTTTTTTCTGTTGTTTATTTGCTCGTTTTTGTTTGTTTTGGGCCTTTTTTAGATATACCAGCCTAAAGTTACAAGTTTTCGCAATCCGCACACCATAATGTTGTTATCTGATGGAGTCAAACCTTTCAAAAGTGTACGAAAACGAACATTTTTTATCAGTCACTTGCATTATTTTGCAGAAGTTTGTAAGAAAAGAAAAAAATGCATCACACGTTTTAAATCATACCTATGCTCTAAATTTAATATACAAAAGTTTAAAAAACAAAAAAACACGCGTTTTTTTTTTAAAATAGAATTGAGAGAGTAGCCTCCAAAAAATGTGAACTCGACTGACCCCTGGTTTACAAAGACCAATGCTTTACCCACTGACCTATGGAAGCGATTTTCGAATGTAACTATTAAGTTTGTCATGTTATACACATTAATTAGAATTAATCATTTGAACATCCATTGCTACAAAGTTGACAACACTTTGAGGCCTTCTTGAGCGGAATCGCGTGGTTGATTGCTGAAAAACATATCTGTGAACCGTAAACATCCCATATTATTTTTGGCTTTTAAACATCATAAAAAGATATGATCCAAATATTTTCAGATAAATGAGAAATAAATAAAAGTGTCCAATTAATGACAATCACATAGTGCCAAAACTCATGAGAGAGTGTACGAACTGAACTTTGACATTGGGTTATTTTGTTTTGGTATCAATGAATAAATTGTTTAGTAGGAAATAACCCTACTACCATAGGCAAAAAAAGAGCTTTTGTTTATTTTTTGCCTGTATACTTGCACGAAGAGGACATGTATATAGACTGGCCTACGTGGAGTTACCTTCCTCAATAAACCCCAAAAAAAACTCGATAGCACATTTCGATTATCTGTAGTTGGGTCAAATAGCAAAACACTTTCCGTACAAGCGAAACCGCATACAATTTTTTTAAACAATGTGGTGTTGAGACATTTATTTGGGGTAAAATATACGTTCACATTAAACTGGTACAATGATATCAAAAGGAGGTACTTAGATGCGAACGGCTTTCCCCTGTGAACACAGAAACCATGTTGTAATTCGTGGGTCACCTTTATAATTATAGAAATCCGTACATCACTCGCATCATTTTGCAAGTTTTTGCAAAAAATAGTACATCATTCCAATAAGCTCAACAAACAAAACATTTTGAAAAAGAAGTGGTACAAAACAAGCCTCCAGTGAGATTTGAACTCACGACCCCTGGTTTACAATACCAGTGTCTCTAACCACTGATGTATGGAGGCATTTTCCGTATACTAATGCTAATTTTGTCATGATATACACAAGTTAATTTGCGTGATACGATAGTGCAAGCTGTCGCACTTCAGGTTTTAGTGACCCATAAAATGTTAACTTCCATTTTAAAACCGGACAATATATGATATATATAAAATAACTGTTCCACAAAATATTTTAATTAACTATTTGCTTGTTAATCGTTTTAGAATATATCCCTAAATTAACAGTTCCTTCACAGCACATAATGTTGTAATCTGGTGGGGCAACTTTCAACAGTGTACGAAAACGTACATTTTTATCGGTCACTTTCATTAGTTTGCTTCAACGTTTGTAAGAAGAGAAAAAAATGCATCACACTTTTTACTCATACCTTGCTCTAAATTAAATATAATAAGTTTGAAAGCGTAATTAAAACAAGGATTTAATTAAAATCAGAATTGAGAACGTAGCCCCCAGTGAGAATTGAACTCACGACCCCTGGTTTAGACAAAGACCATGCTCTAACCACTGAGCTATGTAGGCGAGCTTCATTTCCCGACCTTCGCTAATTAATTTTGGTTAAATATAATAGTTAATGATAATTAATCATTGGAAAAATCCAATAATTAAGTTTTTTTTTTTTACTGTATAGCCACCGTATTTGTGTTTTAGTTAGAAAATTGACCACATCTTAACATTATTTTAAATATTGAGTAATCCTTGTTTTTCTTCTTTCGATAAACGCCCAAGAGGGACCAACATTTAATCAATTTTGTCCATTAATTGATTTGAAAATACACTTTGATATGATTGTTTCTTGTAGTTGATATGGCTTCAGAACTGCTCTCCATTAATTATAACCAAAAAATCCACATTTTTAGTAATTACACGCTTTTTGAAATAAACGTGTTTTTTTTTTTATTTTTTTTTATAAAAGCTGATAATAAGCTGATGTTAATCCTGTAAAGTCTCCTTTGTTTGAATTTAAATTAAATTGATAGTATTGTCTTCATTATTTTTGATTGTGCTTCGAATTGCTATGGTAACTTAGGCTGTAATTGTACCCAGAAATGCTATTGAAATAAACGTTGTTGTTGTTGTTTTTTTCTTTTTTTAGATTTTTTTATTGTTAATCCTAAAAGTCTCATATACACATAATTAATGTAGATTAAAACAATTTTGTGTTGACCCATTTATTTTACATCATTGCGTAAATATTTTATGTGTCGCTAAAGCCCTAAAGTTGTTGACAACTTGCAACAATTGGATGTTCCAATGATTAATTTTGATATAAAATTGGATCGATTAAGCCCAAATTAATTGGTCGAGCTATGAGTTGCAAAAATATTGGGCGAGACGCAGTCGAGCCCAATATTTTAAAACTCATAGCGAGACCAATTAATATTGGGCGCAAATCATCCAATTTTATCATTATCATGTTTTGGATCCGATATTTTCCCACACTTGGACTCCCCAAAACATGATAATGAATTAACTCTGTATATCATGAAAAAAATCTGTATAGGCATTAATAAAAAACGTGATCGCCTCCATACCTCAGTGGTTAGAGCACTGGTCTAGTAAACCAGGGGTCGTGAGTTCAAATCTCACTGGAGGCTGTTATCTCAATTCTGTTTTAAAAATTTTATTTTACACATATGCTACTGGAACAAAATGCTACATGTATGTAAAAAGATATATACTACTGTAGTTCCGGTAGCATATGTTTTCTTCTCTTGAAGTATTAGTCAAGTTTCTGGAAGCCAACATCCTTGGCATATGTCCCGAAGCATATACTATATATAAAAATACATATGCTACTCGAACTGCTACTTTAAAAATCCTTTATTTTACACATATGGAACTGGAATAAAAGTGTTGTTTTTTAGTTTTTTGTTATATTTAAAAAAATAACCCTGTAAAGTTTCATATATATGATTAATGTAGTTATTTAAAATTTTCTGTGGAACCGTTTATTTTACATCATATATTTTCATGTTTTAAAATGGAAGTTAACATTTTATGGGTCGCTGAAAGCCCTGAAGTTGGTAACAGCTTGTAACATTGGATGTTCCAATGATTTTATCACTCAATTAACTGTGAATTAACTGTGTCTATCATGACAAAATTAACAACAATTGTCGGAAATCGCCTCTATAGCTCAGTGGTTAGAGTACTGGTCTTGTAAACCAGGGGTCGTGAGTTCAAATCTCACTGGAGGCTGTTTATGTATCCCTTCTTTTCTTTTTAAAATCATTTTGTTTAGTTACGCGTTAAGCTTATGGGTATAGGTATGAACAAAAAGTGCAGATTAATTTTACTATTCTTATAAACTTTGCAAAAATGATGCCAGTTGACAGATAAAAATGTACGGATTCCTAAAATATGAAAGGTATTCCACCAGATTACGACATTCGCTTCTGTGTTTCACGAAAAGGCCATCGCCTACGTACCTTACTTTGATTTCATTGTAGCATTTTAATGTTATCGTGCAGATTAGGCCAAAGAAAAAGTGTGTCTCACACACACTTGGTAAAACAAAAAAAAAAAAAAAAAAAAAAAGCGGTTCGCTATACATATTTTATTAAATTGTGTCTTGTCCCACTTTTTTTGCTGACAACTAAAAAAGTAGTCAAAAATTTGGCTCACCGCATCAAGGGTTATGCGGGGAAAGTGGCTCCACGTAGTCATCTCAAGCAAAATCCAGTGAGGAGAGTGTAAAAGAGTGGAGAGAGATTAGGCAGAAAACGTTCGTTTCCTGTAAGCTGCACGCATTTGGTTTTATAGTCAGATGTGTCCGAATTTCACAATATTTTATTTGCGATATTGAGTAAATCTTAATTTTCTTTCGAAAAACGTCCAAGACGGACGCCCAAGAGGGATACATTTCAACAATATTAACCAGGGGTCGTGAGTTCAAATCTCAACGGGGGGCTATCTTCTCAATTCTATTTAAAATCCTTTATTTTGCACATATTTTCTTCTCTTGAAGTATTAGTCAAGTTTCTGGAAGCCAACATCCTTGGTATATGTCCTGAAGCATACACTATATAAAAATACATATGGAACTGCTACTTTAAAATCCTTCATTTTACACATATGCTACTGGAATAAAAGTGTTTTTTCGTTTTTTATTATATTAAAAAAATAACCCTGTAAAGTTTCATATACATGATTAATGTAGTTAATTAAAATTTTCTGTGGAACCGTTTATTTTATATCATATATTTTCATGTTTTAAAATGAAAGTTAACATTTTATGGGTCGCTAAAACTCCTGAAGTTGGTGACAGCTTGCAACATTGGATGTTCCAATGATTTTATCACTCATTTAACTGTGTATATCACGACAAAATTAACAACGGTATTTGGAAATCGCTTCTATAGCTCAGTGGATAGAGCATTGGTCTTGTAAACCAGGGGCGTGAGTTCAAATCTCATTGTTTATGTACCACTTCTTTTCTTTTTAAAATCATTTTGTTTAGTTATGCGTTAAGCTTATGGGTATAGGTATGGATTATAAGTGCAGATTAATTTTTGTCTATTCTTATAAACTTTGCAAAATGATGCGAGTTGACGGACAAAAATGTACGGATTCCTATAATATGAAAGGTGCCCACCGGATTACAACATTGTCTTCTGTGTTTCACAGAAAAGGTCATCGCCTACGTACCTTACTTAGTTGTGATCGTATAGTTTAAGCCAAAGAAAAACAGCTTGATGCATTTGTTAAAAAGAAAAGAAAATGTTATGCGATTAACTATACTGAAAGTTTGTGTTTTGACGCACTAAAAATAGTCAAATTATGGCCTCATCCGCATAGGGTTTATATAGGGGGAAAGTGACTGCAACAATCGTGCGGGTAGATGAGATCCAACCCATTTCTGTCTTGGTCTTAACCACTGATATAGGTTAATTTCTGGGGAGGAACTGTAAACAAAACCCATATTCTTAATTGTAGGATGGGAAATTAATTCACAGCCACAATATTTTGCAGATAAAATCAGAAATAGTACTCAGCCACTTTGAAAAAGGCTCTAGTTTTCCAGTAGGTAGGTGGTCGCGAGAAAAATGCCAATGGGTACCAGGTGGAGGGACATATGTGGGATCATCACCTGGGTGGAGGTAGAAATCAGAAAGTGGTTGCATTATTTTTTATGGGCCAAAAAAGGTCAAATATTTTTTTTAATTTTTTAGGTTTTTTCTTTTTTTAATGGTTATTTATTTATTAGACTTTATATTGAAAGGATTACTTAATAAAATTCCACACGAGCATAGCTATTAGATTCAGGAAAAATTTGAATGGAATCTGGGGTTAATTTGAACCCCAGAAGGGACCAAAAAGGGGTCGTCAAAAGTGACCCAAATAAAGTAAAGATTAGAATCGTGATTACAACTTCATATTAATGATAATAGGTTTTAATTCCCCACTATATGACGTAGATTCAAGAAGAATTTGAATGTTGGATCTGGGGCCAAAAAGGGGTCAAAATTGACACAATATGGTAAAAATCAAATGGTGATGTATTTATTCCATAGAAACTTTGTGTATATGGCCTCATTTTTGATTTTAACTTTTAAAATATTATTTTTCTCGCAATTTTATTTGAGAAAAGAGTTCTCCCGGGGAAAAGTACTTTGTTACTATCAAAATAGAGAAAGGGGAATCCCCCTAGTGTGTTTTGCTAAGGGCACCTGTTTAGATTGCACAATAGGGGTCAGCTATACAATATGGTTATAGCTAGTGTATCTACAATTAATGGTAGATGCTCCACACAGTGCCAGGATTTATTTATTTTAAATGCCATGTGAGCAGAGTGCTGTATTATCTAATGTCTTTCTTTGAAGCGAAAGTGCTGGGAATCAAAATAGGATTTCAATTGTGGACAGATAAAAATAGTGGTGATTATCTTGGACTGATCTACTATGGATTATTTGGCGTCGAGGGAAAGCCCGTCTCTTGAACTGCTGGCCAAAAGTTAACTTCAGGACTGAGAAGATTCCAATGGAATATTAACCTGAGGATATAAGCGTGACTTGCATGCTGCCATTTTTGAAGTCTTCGGTGTGAGGACACATCATCGTTGAACTGCAACGTTCATTGTGGGATTAGGGGACTTCTTGTTTACAACAAGTATCATCTTAAATATGGTGTACTTGTGTTAATTTTGACTTATGTATTGGTGTTGGAATACCAACTCTCGAACCAATTACAAATCATTAAATCGGTTCTTTAATAAAAAGTCAGTCACTTGTGACAACAAGGCTCATTTATTTGTGTTTGAAAGGATTATCTCTGACCTTGACGTCTACGAGGCACGTAATAACAATTTTAAATGTAATAGTTAATAGTGATTTGCCCATAGCTGTAGATTGAAGATTTGAATGTAAAACCCAGAAATGGCCAAAAGGTAAAAAAAAATGACTAAAATTGTTTAAAAACAAGGAAATTTGTATTTGAATTGGTATGCATATGTTTCAATATTAGCCGGCAATTTCAATTAATCAATGACCCAATTAAAACCTTTTTCACTTTAATCAGTAGGACATCAAAATGGAAAAACTTTTGGATAATACTTGGTTCAAATTACACCTATTTGGTCAAGAATATATTAACCAATTAATGCCCGGTTTACATATCTGCAGTCTTACTCTGTTAAAATTTGTAATAATGCACAATATCAGGCAACCAGGGGAGGGGCGCCGCTGGGCGGTGGGGGGGGGGGGCTGACGCTCCACCATTACAAAAAGTCACATAACCCCTTAAATGGCCAAAAAAATAGATTTTGCGAGCGAAAATATGTAGGGTAAAAAGTTCCACTTTTGCCGCCCAGATTGCCCCTGTAATTTTGAGGGACAAATTTGCCCCCTTGTCATTTTGGCGAAGTCCCCTTTTGAAAAAAAAAAAATTGCCCCTCTTTCATTTAGTGTTCTTTTCTGGCATGCGCAATAGAAAATACTTAGAAAAGGATCACAAGTCCAACCCAAAATTGGTCCAAAAAAAAGAACCCAATATGCCCACATTCAGCTTTTTCCGAAACAGGTAAAAAACAATCCAGTTAGGACGAGAAACAGTTGTCGTCAGCTGAAGCTATCTAAAATGTTGGTAAATCTGATCTTTTGGTTTAATCTGCCCTGAAATTATCACAAACTGCTTTACTATTATGGATAAGTTATAATATGAAAGTCTTGTTGGTCTCCCGAGCAACTAAGATTGCCTTCTTACAGGCCTGTGTGGAAAAAATCTTACTGTATGGTGCAAAACATTGACAATAAAGGGGGACTTGCAGGACTTTTAAGTGGCACTTATACACAGGCAAACTAATGCCAACCCGAATATCGGATCTGATTGGTGAAATAGACCGTATTCAAATATGACGTCAGCCACCAGACATGTTGGTGGACGAGATGCATAATTCCAGGACTACAATACATTCGCTGTCAATCGATCCATGTTTAGCGATTGCACAGGGATTCATTGACAGGTGAATGTATTGTAGGACTGGAATGGTAATCTTGTTCCACCAACATGGCTGCTATTGAATACGGTCTATACCCCCTATTACCACAATTGTTGCACAGCATAGAGACAGTCGGTGGGCCTTACTTTCAAGTCAAGGACCAGATTATATCAGACCTTTATTCTGTGACCGTTTCCATGTTCCCAAGTAGAGGTAGCAGATGCAAAACCTACTCTGATATGATTGCAGCAGCGATACCGGCTTTTTTTGAAGTGGGAGCAGCAATAAATGATCAAGACGTTTTGCAAAGACGTACGCCAAGGATTTCGACAAAAGTCAAAAGATGATGGATTATATGTCCAACCTTGGCAAACCATGCAATCGTTTCGTCAATTGATGCAAATCTATGTGGTTGCGCTGACACAAAATGAAACATTTGTCTATTCCACTTGAGCTCTCAAAATTAACTTCCACAGTAAATTGCCCAAATTGATAGCTTTAATTCACACTCTGTTGGGGTTATTTTGACCTCTTTTGGCCTTTCTAGGGTCAATTTTGGGAGGCAAAGTGATTAAAAAGAGCACGACTCTAAGGCAAGTAAAAAAACAAAACCAGTTGATCATCCCCGCCGCTCCGATTGTGTTATTTCTTAGTGTTTAAAAGCAACAACATCACCAAAAAGAAGGCTATAAAAGGGGGGAAATGAATGTTAACAAAAAAATATCGGCAAGCACCTATTGAAACTATCATACCTATTTTAAAGAGTATCCTCATTTGTTTTGAGCAAAATTTCTTCACCCTTTTTAAATACTCGATTTCCCAGCAACAAAACGCACTCTTCAAAAATATATCATGGTGCCATCTTAGACAGTGCGGCACCAAATAACAAATAATAGGCCTAAAGGCCTCCCTCACCAACTTTTTTCAAAAGTCTGGCCGATTCAACTGTTTTATTTTTTACTTGCCTGCTAAATAGCCTCGTCCCCGATCAACAGATTTTTCAGGGAAGTGATCAGAATATATATGGTCTGTGGAAAAGGTATAGTGTCTCATTTACTCTGTGAAATGTCGGACTTAAATATGAACTTAGATTATTAGATTATAAACTAGATAGAATTTTTTATATACAGTATTCTTGGATGCTTCATAAAATCAGTTTTTAGCCATCAATAAAAACTGGTTGAAATGATTCGGGCACGATATTTAACAAATGGGTATTGGAGTCAGGGCGACTCAATCAAGATGACACATTAAATGGGGGTATCTTGACCAAAATGTCAAAATTTTAGTTTATTATTCGTACTACCAAATCATAATAGAAATGAGGTTTCATTGTAGAAGTCTAAAATCCCATATAAGTGATATGATTACTTGCCATTTTTCAACTTTTTACTGATCAATTTTGGGTCAATTTTTGACCTTTTTTGTATTTTCTGGGTCAATTTGACCCCGATAGATTCCAGCATTCAAATTCTTCTTAATCTATGTTATAGAGTGGAGAAGAGAAAATGAAATACTATGCATGTGAATCAAAGTGGAAGAAGTAACATCACAATTCTAGATTTTACCTGTATTTGGGTCAATTTAAGCCCTTTTCACCCTTTCTTGGAGTCAATTTTGACCCTAGATTCCAACTTCCATTTCTTCTGGAATCTTGTGCTATAGAGTGGGGGAAATGAATACTAGTTTAAGAGGGATTATAAAACATCAACATTCTATGATTTTTTACCTCATTGGGTCATTTGACCCTTTGGGCCCTTTCTGGGTGTCAACATAACCCCAGATTCCAACATTCAAATTCTTCTTGAATCTACAGCTATATGTGGGGTGTGGAAAAGTAAATATTATTACATTAATGATGAAGTTGGATCACCATTCTATGATTTTTACTTATTTGGGTCAATTTTACCCCTTTTGGTCCTTCTGGGTGTCACAACGATGGCGGGGTGTCAAAATAACCCAGTTCCAACATGCAAATTCGTCTGCATCTTACAGCATATAGGGGGGACAAATTAAAAAAAACTAGTACTTTAATATTGAAGTAAGTTGAGATGATCACCATTTATGAGTTTTACCTAATTTGGGTCAATCTGTGACCTTTTTTGGCCATAAAAAAAAATTGCACCACTTCTGAGTTCTACCTCCACCCAAGCGATGATCCCCACATATTTACCTAACATGTGGTAGCATGAAATTTTCTAACTAAACCTACCCTTTGGTGCCCAAAAATGGTCCGGGTGACAGTGACTAAAAAGAAAAAATACAAGGTTTTCCAATGATATAAAACATTCTCAAGCAAATTTCAGTGGGTGAGGTGCAACGGTTTGTCGAGCGATTAGGCATACAAGCTTTCCTCTAACACTTCGTTATATATTTATATATAACCATATATAAGATATAATATTATATATATATATTATTGATATATATATAGATATATAGATAAAAAGCTGCTCGGCCTTACATAAACATATCTAAGGTTCCATATCCAAATAGAATGCCGTAATAAGGAGATAAGTTCGCACAACAAATTTTCGGCTTCGCCCTTCATCAGGGTGAGTTGTCGCGGATTGTTATGAATTTGCATGCGCACGCGCTCCTCCTGCGCCCTCTCCGCGTTTTTCCGCGCATGCAGCACGCAGCTCGCAACGTTCCCCGTGTATCTTCTTAACAAATCCTCGCTACAACTTCAAACTGATGAAGGGCGAAGCCTAATGTTGTCAACTTATCTCATTATTACGGCAGTCTTTACTTTGGATATTGAAACTTTAGAGATGATTATATATAATTAGATCCTATATATATTGTATATAGGTATATATATATATATATATATATATATATATATATATTGATTTACTAAGTAATGGAAATTTCTGTGTAACCATTTATTTTACGTCATTCCTGTTTTTATGAAAGTAATAGTTTTGCAGGTCCCAGAGGCTTACACTGCATAGTGGTAATGGTTTTTTTAATTTTTTTTGCTTTATATACTTTTAAATTGGATAGTAACCCAAAAAACTAAACATATTTTTAGCAAATCTGTGAAAATTTTTAAAGGAAGCTCATTTCAACTGATTTGGTAGGTAAAGGGTGCTCAAATTACCAAAAAAAGTGAGTTATCGTAGGAGTGGGGAAATGTTTTCGGGGTCAAAGGTCAATAAACAGGGGTCGATGTTGAAATTGATCCAATCCATGTGAAAAGTATACAAGTTAATATTTTTTAATCATAAGGATTCCAAAAGGTATAGTTTGTACCTATCTGCGCCGAAAAGGTTTTGGCGTTATAGGCTAAACAGCAACAAATAAAAAGGGTCATTTTCAATGTACAGGGGTCATCAAATTTTAGTATATCGATTGGATTAAAAAAAAATGGTGCCAATTATTAATGGAGCTCATCTATAGGATTAAAATAAGGAATAGTTTTGGCCGGTTCGTAATGCGTAGTTCCCATATAGGGCGCACCAAAGGTCAACATCAATGCATTTAAATGGGGCTTACCTTGTTTCTCCCTACTCGGTAAGTAAGCATCAACGAATATTTCTGTTCAAGTAGTTTCGAGGAATTGGTTATGAGAGGGTATTTGTTAAAAATAAAATTAATTATTTGGGAATGAGAATGTTGAAAGTGTAATTCTTTAACGTATACAGTGTCTGTGCCATGAGTTGGTTTCCTGATAGCCACGTGCTCTTGGTGTAGTGAGAAAAAATGACCACATTTAACATTATTTGAAATATTGAGTAATCTTTATTTTTTGTTTCGAGAACACCAAGACTTGGAGGAAAATTCAACAATATTAGGCTATTAGGCTGAATTAAAATTACAACTTTGATAATAATTTTCGTGTTGCTGAGTGCTTCGAAGTTGTGGTATGCTAGTATGGTAAATTTTTAACCGGGAAAACAATTTACACGCTATTTAATTTTGCCTAAATAAAAGTTTGTGTGGAACCATTTATTTTACAGTCATATTTTTCATGGAAGATAATAATAATTTTATGTGTAGAGTAAAGCCCCAAAGTTGTTGACAGCTTGCAATAATTGGATGTTGCAATGATTAATTTTTGAATTAACTGTGTATATAATGACAAAAATAAATATAGGTATTATAGAAAGAAATCGGTATCGGCCTCCATAGTCAGTGGTATAGAGCAATGTTCTTTAAACCAGGAGTCGTGAGTTCAAATCTCACTGGGGCTGTATTTATCTCAATTCTCTTCAAAATCTTCATTTACACATATTTACTGGAACAAAATTGGGGCGACATAACATATATATGATTATGCTAATTAGAGGAGAGCAGAAGATCATAGGGGCCTTAATTTAAGGAGTTCGTTTACCTCCCACTACAGAAAAGGTTTGACACCTTTGGTAGTTAGTATGAACCCTACATCGATTGCTAGGTAGGTAGTACTCTCAAACTTGTGGTATCACTTTCCAATAGGGCCAATTTAAGTTTGCACAGGGGTCAAAAACAGTTTTAAATGCCCCAATCAGGTTTAAATGTATGCCATATTGTTCCATCTAATCATAAGGATTCCAAACATGTTAGTGTGTACCACTACGAACCATTGATTTTGGCGTTCTAAGGTAACATGGCATAAAATGGTTAAAAAAAGGTCAATTCGATGGTAAAGGGGTCAAACATAAAAGTTAATCTGATTCTATTTTAAATACTTGCAAGTTTTGTCTTTGCATTGATATTTTTGCAAAAAAAGTATAGTTTGTATATGTTAAATGCTACTTACGGAGATATGGGTCAAAGAAGGTCAACACCAATGGGGTATGTTGACCTAGGGACGTTTGTGTCCCATAACATGGTAACGATACATTGCAGATGTACAAACTATTCTTATTTTGACCCTTAGGCTTAGATGAAACAACCTTCTATTTTTCAACAAAAATGGAGCGGAGTAGCAACTTACGATTTTGACCCCCCTGTACAAATAGGAAATTGACCTTTTACCATTTTAGCCATTTTTACCCTATAACTCCAACAACATTGGTCATAGATGGTACAAACTATACATTTTTTGATCCTTATGAAAGACGGACAATATGGCATACATTTAAATATGGAGCATTTTAAAAGTTGGACCCCTGTGTAAACTTAAATTGGCCCCTATTGAAAAAAAGTGGAAACACATTTGAGAGGACTACCTACCTAGCGTTTGATATAGAGGGTCCATATAACTAACAAAGGTGTCAAAACACTTTTCTGTATGTGAGGGGTAAAGTAAACGAGGAGTTTGACCTGGGTCTAGTCCTCCACTAACGGTGGAGGTCCAGTAGCATATGTTTTCTTCTCTTGAAGTATTAGTCAACGGTCTAGTGTTAGCGGAGCATGCAAGAGAGTAGACTGCCAAGTAATATAATGTGAGAACCACGCATGAAGCACCCTATGTCGGACAGATACCTGCTGCCCAACCGCCTTAAATCAAGAGACCAGTTTCTTAAGCAAATCAAAACTAGTTGAAATCTATAAGAAGATAAGAGATCGCCTTGTGGAAAAGAAAGAATTTTGCCATCAACCAAGTAACATCTATGGTATCGAACCTTGTGAGACCTCCCACATGGAGCTTGACTCATCATGGGCCTGAATGCGATTGCCTCAACAGATTGAGAACAGGACTTGGCCGATCTAAGGTTTCCTTGCAGAAATGGGGCTACCAGGGAAGCAGATCAAGACACTGCCTGTGGTTGTGGAACGCACCACAGACAATGGAAAATCTCTTGGTCTGCCCACTGCTTGCCAAGCACCAATGCACAAACAAGGACCTTGCGGAATTCAGTGAAGCAGCCAGACGTTGGACACATCCTTTGGCTGGATCATATTGAGAACCAGGTTGGACGCGATAAGAGAAGTCACAGTTTGGAAGCCAACGCAGTGGCATATGTCCAAGCATATACTCTATATAAAAATACATATGCTATTGGAAACTGTACTTTAAAATCATTTATTTTACACATATGCTCTGGAATCAAAGTGTTGTGGTTTCGATTTTGGTTATAATTTAAAAAAAAATAACCTCTAAATTTTCATATACATGATAATCCGTTAATGGAAAATTTCTGTGGAACCCGTTTATTTTAATCATATATTTTCATATTTTAAAATGAAAATGAACTTTTTAAAACATTTTAGGGTCGCAAAAAGCCCCTGAAGTTGGTGACAGCTTGAAAAACATTGGATGTTCCAATGATTTTATCACTCAATGACACTGTGAATTAACTGTGTATAGAACTGACAAAATTACAGTCAGCATTCAGAAATCGCCTCATAGCTCAGTGGTTAGAGCACTGGTCATGTAAACCAGGGGTCGTGAGTTCAAATCTCACTGAGGCTGTTTATTACCCTTCTTTTTAAAATCATGACATACAGATTAAGCTTATAGGCATAGCCTATGCTTAAAAAAGGCAGAGTTAATTTTTATTTATTTTAAAACTTTGCCAAAATGATGCGAGTTGACGATAAAAATGTGCAGATTCCAATAATGGAAAGGTTGCCCACCGGATTACAACTTTCTTAGTTTCACAGAAAAGCTTCATCGCTAAAGTATTTACCTTCGATATTTATTGTAGCATTTTAACGGAGCGTGTTGCAACCAGAAACAGATTTTGCATATCAATTTATAATATATTATATATATATATATATTCTATCATATATATCCGTGCGGCGTGAAGTGTGTGAGAGAAGAAAAAAAAAGAGGGGTGTGATAGAGGTGGAGGAAAGACAATCTGCCTTTTTTTTCCAGTGCCCTTTTGCGTTTTTTTGTATACCCTCCAGGAGTCAATAGCACAAAAACCTCATATGTAAAAGTGGGCCCCAGTGCTAAAACCTCATATGTGCATTTGGTTCGCATTGGGTTTAGCTGGATTCAAGCCAAATTGATAGTAAATCATATGGTACTTTATTTCCGGGAATGATGGAGTAAACCTAAGTACCTTAAGGATATTTAGAAAGGAAAACCGTTCTAGTGCATGGCATTACAGCAAAGTATTCGTTTTTGGTGTCTCTCGAAAATGTACATATTGGAGGTTTTGGCATGTAACCTTTTTTACTAAATGTGAGGTTTTGGCTTTTAAAGGTCAAATGCACATATGGGTTTTTCCCGCCCCGCGACCGATCTATAATATATATCTATATATATATGGTAAGAAAAATGGCTATGCGATGCATCTACGGAAATGTTAAAAATTCGTTTTGACCCACTAAAAATTACCGGTAGCCGAAAATAGGTCATTGCCCATTGGGTCCAGGAAAGTGACTCCCACATTGGTCGGGTATATGAGGACAAAACCTCTTTTGTCTGGTCTTACCACTCTATGGTAATTTTCTGAACGTAAAAACCCATAGTCTTACTTGGAACATGGAATGAATTCAGCCACAATTATTTGAGTAAAATCCAGAAAAGAAAAAAAAAATACAACACAGAGAAAAAGCTGTTTTAACAAAGTTGTTGGTTTTGTTAGCCTGCAACACATTGGTTTCAGCAGATGTATCCGAGATTCACAGATTGGCAATATTGAGTAAACCTTAATTTTATTGCGAGAAGAAACGCCCAATGAGGAGAGGACACATTTCAACAATATATCTAGCTAGACGATTTCAAATCAAAACTTTGACAGGACTTTGTGTTCAGGCAATGTGCTGTGAAACTTTGTTATTTACGCTGTATAACATTTAGCAAGGCCAAACAAACAAACAAACACGATTACAAATTATGGTGTTTACACACACACTAAAAATTAGGCGTTTTAATTAATACTAAATTTCCTCTAACACCTCCTTTATATGCCATAAGGAATATAATGGGAATTTTCAGGACCATTTATTTTACGTCATTCCTGTTTTTATGAAAGATAGTTCAGTCGCAATAGGCTTACTGCACCCTGTGCAGGCTGATTTTAGATTATGCTATTTAAATAAAGGTTTGTTGTTATGTTTTTTTGTGTGTTTTTTTTTTTGTTTTTTGTTTTGGCCTTCTGTATTTTTTTCAATTATCAATCTTTAAGGATTGATAAAAGTCTCATATTTTTACATCATATTTTCAGGGGAAGATACTATTTTTACTGTGTCGCAAAAGCGCTAAAGTTGTTGACATCTTGGAACGATTGGATGTTCCAATGAGTAAATAGAATAACTTTGCATATACGACAAAATCAAGAAGGTATTCGGAAACCGCCCTCCCATAGCCTCAGTGGTTAGAGGCACGATCTGAAAACCCGTGTCGTGAGTTCAAAATCCCACTGCGGGCTATTGGTACCCCCTTCTGAAATCCCTTTGTTTAGTGTCGCTTTTTAACACTTTAAAAGATAAGTATGAGTGAAATGTGTAGATACATTTGTTTTATGTTCTTTAATAAACTTGGGGAAATTAATGCGAGTTAAAAATGTAGATTACTAGAGTGAAAGCTGCCCCAACCGTTGCAAACATTTTTTTTGTTGTGTGTTAGACTGGTACATTCTAAACCATGCCCAAACCAACAAAAACGAGCAAACAAACAAAAGAACATACACCTATGATAAATGTAGTTTAAAATGCAGAATCCATATTATGGTGTTTGGGACAACAATGCTACTGGAATTATAAAAGTGTGTTTGGCGGCGTTTTGGTTTCTTATATTTTTAAAAATCCTGTAAGTTTCTATACATATTAAGGTAGTAAATGACACATTTTCTGGGAACACTATTTTAGATCATTTTTTCAGACTTTTAAAATGGAAAGGTAACACATTTTATGGGTCGCCTAAAGCCCCGGAAGTGGTGACAGCTTGGAACAATGGATGTGCCAATGATTATCACTCAATTATTAAACTGTATTAACTATGTATATCACGACAACAAAATAACAACGTCTTTCGGAATCGCCTATATGCGCTCAGTGGTTAGTGCACTGGTCTTGTAAACCAGGGGTCGTGAGTTCAAATATCACTGGAGGCTGTTTATTACCATTTATGTTCTTTTTAAAAGCATTTTGTTTCGTTACGCGTTAAGCTTATGGTGGAGGTATGGATTAAAAGTCCGATTCATGTTTGTCTATTCTTATAAATTGCCAAAATGATGCATGTGACCGACACAAATGTACGGATTTCCCATTTAATATGAAAGGCCCACCGGCATTTACACACATTCGCTGTGACGTGTCACAGAAAGTCATCGCCTACGTACCTTACTTAGATATTTCATTGTCTAAGCATTTTCATGTGATCGTATAGCTTAAGCCAAAAGAAAAACAGCATTGATGAATATGTATTTGTTTAAAAAGAAACAACTTAAAAAAAAAAAAAGGCTATGCGATTAACTTACGGACATTTTTTAAATTCGTGTTTTGATACAACTAAAAATAGATTCGGAAAATGGGTCATCGCAAGCGGTGATACGGGAAAGTGACTCACATAGGACCTACTTATTCGTGTGGGTATATGAGACAAACTTTTTTTGTCTTGGTCTTACCATGTATAGCTAATTTCTGAGAACCGTAAACAACCAATATTTACTTGTAACATTGGAATGAAGGTCAGCCACAATTATTTGCAGATTAAAATCAGAGAGAATAAATATAAGGTGCCCCATGATACCACATCTCAAGCAAAATTCAGCTAGGGGGGAACGAGTCTCAAAGGGTGTAGGGAGAGTAGGACCGAAAAAACAACAAGTTTTTTTTCTGTAGCAGCACATATTTAAGTTTAGTCAGATGTGTCCGCATTTCACGTTATTTGCAATATTGGGTGTAAGTCTACTTCTTACGAGAAGAAAACGCACAAGAGGGACACATTTAACATATGTCTAGCTAGAGGTCAAATCAAACTTGACAGTACTTATTGTGCAGGCATGTGCTGTGAAACTATTGTAATTTACGCTGGATATACATTCTAACCAGGCCCCCAAACAAACAAAAACAAACCTAAAAAATTAAAAAAAAAAAAAAAAAAAAAAAAAAAAAAAAAAAAAAAATTTTTTATATCTATATTTGTTTATTAATATAATTTTCCTCTAACACCTCCTTTATATGATTAAGGTAATTGAATTCTCGGAAACCATTGTTTTTTACGTCATCCAGTTTTCATGAAAGTAATAGCTTCCAGGTCCCATGGCTTAAACGCACTCTGTGGTTATGGCCGGTTTGCTCAAATAATTTTACATTGGTTTTTTTTCATATAATGAAAGAAATTGTTAGAGGAAATAAACCCTTCCATGCAGAGGTTGTAATATGGGAATATCAAGGAATAGGTGTATTTAACAAGCTTGTAACTTGGATGTTTTCCCTGATTTTATCACTAACTCAATTAACTGTAAATTAACTATGTATATCCGGCAAGAAATTAAACAACGGTCATTCGGAACCGCCTCTAGCTCAGTGGTTAGAGCACTGTTCTTGTTAAACCAAGGGGTCGTGAGTTTTCAAATCTCACTGGAGGCTGGTTATGATACCATTTATTTTCTTTTAAAGCATTTGTTTGTAGTTACGTACGCGTTAAGCTTATGGGTGTAGGTATGGATTAAAAGTGCAGATTCATTTTTGTCTAGGCTATAAACTTTGCAAAATGATGGCGATTTAACCGACAAAATGTACGGATTCGAATAATATGAAAGGTGCCCACCGGAATTACAACATTCTCGTCAACTGTTTCACAGAAAAGGTCATCGCCTACGTACCTTACTTCAGATATTTCATTGTAGCATTTTAATGGATCGTATAGTTAAGCCAAAGAAAAACTCTGTGATGCATATGTTATTTTTGTAAAAAAAGAAAAAAAATGCTATGTCGATTCACATACGGACATTTTTTAATCGTGTTTTGATCCACTAAAAATAGTCGAAAATCTGGCTCCTCGAAAGGTTAACTGGGAAGTGACTCCAATAGGCCTACTTATTCGGTTGGGTATATTAGACAAACTTTTTGTCTTTGGTCTACCACGGTATAGATATTTCGATAACCGTAAACAACCCATATTTTCTTGTAACATTGGAATGAAGTCAGCCACAAATTTGCAGATAAAAAATCGATAAGAAAAATCTAAGGTTTCCCATGATACAACATCTCAAGCAATTCATTGAGAAAGATCTCAAAAGGGTGTATGGAGATTAGCAGAAAAACAACAATTTTTTTTTTCTGTAGCAGCACATATTTAGTTTAGTCAGATGGGTCCGCATTTCACGTTATTTGCAATATTGGGTAAGTCTTAATTTTCTTACGAGAAACTCACAGAGACACATTTCAACAATATATCTAGCTAGAGGTTTCAAATCAAACTTTGAAGTACTTTTGTTTCAGTCAATGTGCTGTGAAACTAGTGTAATTTACCTGGATATACATTCTAACCAGGCCAAACAAACAAAAACAAACACAGAATCCACATTATGGTGTTTACACAATAATAGAATAAAATGTTTGTTTAATATATATTGTTTTAATTAAATACTGATTTCCTCTACAACTCCTTTATGTGATTACGGAGTTAATAGAAGTTTCTGCGAACCATTTGTTTTACGTCATTCCATATTTCATGAAAGTAATAGCTTCCAGGATCCCATAGGCTTACCCTGCACTCTGTGGTTATGGCGTTTGCTCAATACTTTTAAATTGGTTATTTTTGCATATAATGAAAAAATTGTTAGAGGGGGAAAAATTAAAAACCCTATCCATGCAGAGTGTAATATTGGCTTCAAGATATGTTTCTTTAAGAATTTTGAGGCATTGGTTTTGAAGAGGGTAACTTTGGAATTAATCTATTTTGAATGAGAAGTTAAAATGTAATTCTTTGACATAGAAGGTTAGCATCAGTGTTGTACCGTTAGATAAGTACACAAACAAACAGTTGCAAATTTTAAAACATCACAAAAACATATTATTTTTGTTTTATGAAAAAACTACCACATTTTAACATATTTGAAAATATTGAGAAAATCGTATTTTTTTTCTGTTTAAGATTGCCTAAGAGGGACAATTTCACAATATATCTATTAAGCTTATTTAAAATTAAACTTTGAATATTGTTGTTCGTGTAGTTGAAACTGTTGTCAGGCTGGTATTATAACAAAAAAATCCCGCACACTTTGTGAAATAAACGTTGTTTTTTATATATAGGCTGATATTACTAATCCTGTTAAATTGTCCTACTCCTTTAAATTAAACGTTGATGGATTGTTCTCGTAGTTGACGAAGCTAGTGTAACTTATGCTGTTACATGTCACCAAAAACAATTTTCACATTTTAATCATGCTATTGAAATAAACGTTTTGTTTTGGGTGTTTTGTTTTTGTTTTCTAATATAAAATAGAAATTGATATCTATTCATGCTCAGCATAGTTATATTTATACTTGATAAAGTTCTGTTCTGATATTTCTAGTCATCCTCAAGCAGAGTTGTATTTAGAACATCTAGAAGTTTTGTTCCTTAAAATTTCATCTGCATAAATACAATTTAGAATTTGTTTAAAAAAAGTATAGATCAAACCACACGTTTGTAAATATACATTCACGAAGAATTTGAACACATGGCAAAAATCACACTAAGTTGAATCAGATCTATACTGATCATGTCAGATTGTTTTCAGCTTTATCTGATTTTTTTTCTTTCTTTTTTTACAAATTAAATTATTTTTTATCATTCTTCTCTTCTTCTTCTTTTTTTACCCATTTCGTTTTTTATTCTTAATTTCTTCCTCTCTTCTTCTCTCCTTTTGTTTTCTTTTATTAAATAATTATAAGGTGGCAAAAATTTTTTCAGTAAAGAAAGGCGAATACAGAAAATTTTTGAAAAGTTTCTGTTCTTTCTGTTCCAGTAGGGAAAACGGAAAAGGGGATAATTCTGTTAGCAATACATATTAATTTTTTCTTTCTCAATTCTTTTGTATTATTGCTTTTTGTGTTTCACATTTGTTTATTGATTTTTACCTACCTTTATTCAAGGTAACTATTTTCACAATGTTTGATTTCAATTTCGATTTAAAACGACTCATTTTTTCATATTTCAGGTGTATTTATTTGTTGAGGGGGGGTCTTAGCTCTGTGGATACAGGGCCTATTTTTGAAATTTGCAGATCTTTAAAAGACGGTAAATCCTCAAGAAG
Source organism: Ophioderma brevispina (assembly GCA_023653785.1). Lineage (NCBI taxonomy): Eukaryota > Metazoa > Echinodermata > Ophiuroidea > Amphilepidida > Ophiodermatidae > Ophioderma > Ophioderma brevispina. The sequence goes on along the minus strand of JAMKCH010010438.1, from coordinate 21,000 downwards.
CAGTACAGAACCAAAATTAACGGCGAAAGAAAAAATGCGGAGAAAAGAATTAACTACAAATTGTTTTTTGTTTTGTACAAAATGAAATCACAGACAGACAAACAATAAAGAAACCAAAAAACAATGTGTTAAAAAAGTGTTGTATTTGCTCAAGGACGCAGCGAGTACAATTTGCGGAGCGCCCGTACATTTTTAGGGCGCATGCAAATACGCACGCTGTCAGCCATTGTTGTTTTTAAAACTGGGCTTCAAAAAAACATTCCACGCGCGCGGGAATACCGGCCCCTGATCATGATGCGTTACGCGTTACGCGTAATTGTTCTCGGCGTCACTTACGGGTTCATCGCTGCCCAGCGCGATAATCACTTTCGTTTTGAATTTCCTTTGACGCTTGTCCAAAACCACCTGATATTATGCCCAATTTTCATCAAACTATACGGTTTCTCAAATTACTGCTTATGCAGATATTTACATTGATACCAATACATAATATGAATGAAAAACCATTTTTTGGTGGTATTATAAGTATGTTTACGCATGTCCATGGACCTTTAAGCAAAAAAAAAAAACACCCAAAAGCTCCATTTCCTGTTAGGCTGTGATCATTTGGTTAGTCAGTGTGTTCGAATTTCAATAAAATTGACTAAACTCATAATTTTCTTTAGAAAAAAAGCCAGGACGGACGCCCAAGAGGGATACATTTCAACAATAGTATTTTTTTTTAAATTAAAACTTTGACATGTTTCTTGTAAAGTTGAAGTGATGCACTTCAGAAATACAATGTTACAATTTTAGTGATTATGTCTATTGAAATAAACATTTTTTGTGGATGTTGTTGTTTGTTTTATTTTTTGTTGCTTGTTGTAGATTTTGTTTATGATATCATGTAATGTCTCATATTTTACATAATTATTGTTTATGTAGTTAATTAAGTTTTAAATCAATTTTAGAGATGGAAGTAAATTTCCGTGTCGCATAGGGCCTTCACCATACAAATTGCCTAAAAAACTTTCAAAATCGGTTATATTTTTGAAACGAAAGAGATTATTATTATTTATCTATTTACTTAGTGTGTTGAATTAGCGACTGAGTTATTGATATGATCCCACGGAGAGTGCCGCATGCATAGTTGTTCAGCCACAGTTTACCTAATTGCCTCGTCTATAAGGTCACGGTTTATTGCGTATTATGTTCTGTGAAGTACTGTCACTGATATGGGGAAAGCGTTAAGTTTGGACAGCCTGCAAAAAAATGGATGTTCCAATGATTAATCACTGATAAACTATGTATATAATAAAAAATTCTTTAATGCAATGCAAAAAATCGACCTCCATAGCCAGTGGTTAGAGCATGGTCTTGGTAAAGCACAGGGGTCGTGATGGTTCAAAATCTCAGCTGGGGGCTATTTTGTACCCCTTCTTTTTAAAAAACAATTGTGTTTAGTACGCGTTAGCTTATAGGAATAGGTATGGGATTAAAGTGGAGATTAATTTTGTCAATTTTATAAAATTTGCAATGGATGCGAGTGACCGATACAAATGTACGGATTCCTCTAATAATAATGAAAGGTGCCACACAGGATTACGACATTCTCTTCTGTGTTTCACGGAAAAAGGCCATCCCCTACGTACCTTTATTTATTTGCATTGTAGCATTTTAATGTTAGCGTACAGATTAGGCCAAAGGAAAGTTTGTCTTAAATATCGTTGGTGAAAAAGAAAAAAAATATGTTATGCGGTTCTCTATACGTTTTTGTAGATTCTTTTGATCCCACTTTTTTTCTGACAACTAAAATAAGTAGTCGAAAATTTGGCTCAGCGCATAGGGGTTTATGTAGGGAGTTATGTAAGAGAAATTAAGCAAAAAATAAACAAAAAGTTAATTTCATGTAGTGCACTCATTTGTTTTAGTCCAGATGAAAAACTTCACATATTTGCAATATTGAGTAAATCTTAATTTTCTAAAACGTCCAAGGGGACGTACGCCCAAGAGGGATACATTTAAACTATATTAAGTTGTTTTAAAATTAACACTTTGGATTTTGTTCTTGTAAAGTTGATGTACTTCGTAATACAATTTACACTTAAGTGATTATGCCATTAAAATACAAATTTTTGATTGTGGTATTGTTGTTGTTTGTTTTGTGTTTGCTTTTTTGTATAGATTTTTTTATTATTAATCGTAAAGTTTCATATACATAATTATGATAAATTTGTAGTTAAATTTAAAACTTTCTGGCAACTAGTTATTTTTTACACCATATTTTAGAGATGGAAGTAAAGTTCCGTTTCGCATAAGGCCATATCAACATGCAAATTGCCTAAAACTTTCAAATCGTTCATATTTTTAGTCACGAAAGTAATTATTAGGAATATTACTAGTGTTTGAAATTGCGCGTTCTTTGATATGATTGATGAGAGGGCCAGCGTGCATTAATGTGTTTCAGCACTGTACTCATTAGCCTCGTCTATATGGTCACGGTTTATTGCGATTATGTTTATGTGAAAGCTACGGAGGACACTGATATGTGGAAAGCCCTTAAAGGAGAACCCGTACAACGAATAATATTACACATATCCTATAAAATAATTATTGACCACATATCGAGTTGGTTTCATAGAAAAACGGAATATATAACCCGAACATGAATAAAACCATCTATTCCTGACCATGGTGATTTTTAAAAATAAAAATCCGCTAGTGTATAAGTGTTAATGCAATACGACCGGCACGTTTCAGGGTCATACATTCCATATTAAATACACATTATGAAGCATCATGCGTGAAGATGTACGACTCTCTGTGCGTCCTTCGCATAACACAATACATATCCCATATACATAGCGCTAATGTAAAGTAGCGCGTGGTCAGACAAAATTTTTTAATTCGTTTTATGGTTAATTGGTTATAGTATAATTTTGGTTTTCCATGAACCACTCCATATTTTTTTCAATAATTGTTTTTTATAGCTATATTGTGTACAATTATTCTTGATACAGGTTCCTATTAAGTGGGTGACATCTGCAAAATAAATGGATGTTCCAATGAATATCATTGAATTAACTATGTATTATCATGGCAAAATTAAAAAGTGCAATGCATAAATCGGCCTCCATAGCTCAGTGGTTAGAGCATCTGTCTTGTTAGACCTCCCTCGGGTCCACGGTGATGAAAACACTAAGCGACTGAAATGTACAACACTAGCTTTCACCCATATCGGGGCTACTCTACCTAGTGTTAATATCCAGTAAGGCCCTGTGCATTTGGACACGTTGGTTGCAAGGGCTGTCCGGGGGTGTTAAGCTGACAAGTCATCTAGTTTTTAGTTTAGTAGCCGCGAGTCTAGCATTATCTTTTAAAATATAACCAAGTGCGCTCTAAACCCAGAGACAGAACCGAGGATGGGGTACAGTCTAGTGGTGTTGTAAACCAGGGGTCGTGATTTCAAATCTCACTGGGGGCTTTCTTTTTAATTTTTTTTTTTGCTTTTTTACCCCTTTCGTTTTAGTTCGTATGAATTTTATTATATACAGAATACAAGGCGCAGATGTATTTTATGTCGCGGAGCGACAGTATATGACTTTACTCGGGCCATTTTGGGGCGTGTTTTGTTCGCGGATCTCCGTAAAAGTCGTGCAATTTCGGCCGGTGAAAATGGCGTACAAATTTACTGTCATTGCTGGTGTTTGGACCTCCTAAAACATTTGCGGTGACTTTTTTAGTTTAAAGTTTTTTGGTGTAAAAAACGGTGATTTGTAAAATTTGTTTGTTTTTATTTTAAATGGTAAGTTGGGTTTGTTACTGGTTTTGAATAGTACGAGATCAGCTATCACTGTTTTAAAGATGTATCGGAAAACTCCGCTTCTAGAGAGCGGATTTTTTCAAAAATCGCCACTGAAAATCAGCGTATATTTGTAGTGAAAAAATAAATGTTGTTGCCAAAAAAGGAAATTAGTGACATTGATTCCCCCGATTCCCCAGGCGATTTGTAACGTAGGGTAAGTGGTGTAAGTACACGGGTGGTAATAGCGGGGGTTACCTTGGAAGAGCTTTTTGACGAAATGAACCAATGATATCATTGTTGCGGCGCCAGAAGGGACGAAAACATCAGTCTATTAATTTTGTGTGGCAATTTCCCCCCAACAATTGATTATGTTCGTGATTTTTAGCTGCAATATTGTAGATGATAAATACTGTATATCGCAATACCTCTTTCTCTGAAGATCGGCAGTATTATTACGTGTTATATGAAAAATAACCAGAATGCGTTGCGATAAACACTAGCGAAACGTTACGCAGCTAATTGAGAGCTCTGTGCCCTGAAAATGGTTGCATTCCCCTCAATGGCTCTGGTCGATTGATTCGTTAAATAGGACCCGTTTGGTCTGGGCGAAATCCGCTTCGCATTTTTTTTTTGGGGGGGGGGGTTGATTTCTTTGTTTAATTGTATTTTTAGGACATTTTTATTGTTTGGGTTGGTAACAGAATGTTTTTTCCGCAATTGACCATCACAAAAGTTCATTACATATAAGCCTAAACATAAACAAAGAATTAACACAAATAAAACATGATAAAGAACAAATGGAATGAAATAAAATAAAAAAAAAGGTCAGTCAAATTAAAAATTAAAAATAAAAGAAAGAAAACGAAAAATAATATAACATGAGAAAATAATAAAAATAATTTAAAATTAAAAACAAATCAAATCCGAAGTACATAGTCTTAGAATATCATTAAAATAAATCGTTTTTAAATAAAAAAAGAAATAATAACATAATAAACAATATAATTTTTTTTATGGTTGATTTGTATAGAAAATATAAAATGAATAAAATAAATGGAACCAAATAAATTTTAAAAAAATCAGTACAAAATAAAACATAACGAAAATGACAAAAAAATTAAAAAAAAAAAGCCAAAATGGTAAGAAAATAAAAATAAACGGAGGATAATAAAAAATATTTGAAAAAATAATAAAAATCAAAAAGCCGTATACACAAAAATATAATAATAATAAGCGTTAACATGAAAATAAACTTAATAATTAACCTAAACCCCCCCAATAAAGATGACTAAATAAGTCAAATAAAAACAATGTAGTAAACACCAAATAGGGAAAGTGACTCCACGTAGGAATCTCAAGCAAAATTCAGCGAGGAGCGTTAAGTGTGAAGAGAGATTAATGCAAAAAATAACAAAACTTCATTTTTCCATTACTGCGCTCTTTGTTTTTTAGTCAGATGTAAAATTTCACATTATTTGCAATATTGAGAAATCTTATTTTCTTGTCGTACAACCGCCAAGACGACGCCCAAGAGGATACATTCAGCAATATTGAGTTGATTTTAACAAATAACTTTTTCTATTGTTCTTGTAATTTTAGTGATTATGCTGTTGATACTAAACATTTTTTTGTTTTTTGTTGTCTGTTTTGTTTTGCTTTTTATATATTTTTTTTATTATTAACTCCGGTAGAGTCTCAATATACAAGTTAATTAAATTTTAAGTGCAACCAGTGATTTAGAGACGGAATAAATTTCCGTGTCGCATCGGTCCATATCACCATGCAAATTGGCCTAAAAATTTCTCAAATCGGTTTATATTTTGGTACGAAAGATATTTATTAGGAATTACTAGGTGTGTTGATTAGCTCGTTTCTTTGCTATGATGATGATGGAGAGTGCCAGCCACTCTTGTTCAGCATAGTACCTATAACCATCCGCCTATATGGGCACTGTTTTATTTGGGTATATGTTATGTGAAAGCTACAGTGGACACGGATTGGGGAAGCCCTTAAGTGGGTGACTGCTTGAAAAAGGGAGACTGTACGTTCTTGATAACTTCTATAGAACTTGGGGCAAGTTCTTCCCGATAGTATCCTTCTTAGCATTGTCAATCTGTTTTTGACCACTGTTCTTTGGTCAATGTAAAGTTGCCGATCAATCTCGAGTTTGCTTTTCTGCCACTATCCGTCATACTGCGACGAAGACTACGCGCCACATGCAGGACATGGATGTCTTATTGTTACAGGTTGCCGTGGTCTACAGGCTGTGCGAGTGGGGTTTTATGGTTAGAGAGCATGTTTATCAAGAGCTTGTTTGATAGCTGTATCGAAAGCTCCCAGGCTGTCACATTGTCTTTTTGGGAGCCAAAGAGTTTAAAGAGATCAGCTTGGAGGACTTCAAATCAATCTCACTCATATACTGCAGCATATTCTGTTTTTTTTTATAATCTGCATACGTAGGATTGTTCAGAATATGATGAGAATTTATGTAAGACACATCCAAATAAAATAGAAATTATTCGAAACTCTGTGGCAGAGGGCCTTGAACAATGTGAAATTCCACTGCCGATTTTCCCGCGAACGATCCACTCCTGATGGATTGGTAGTCTTAGTTCTCTTCGCAGGAAATCGGGCTTGTTAGTGGATATATACGGATTAATGATAATAAAAGTGTTTCCAACAATTCTTTTCCAAGTTTGCCAACTGCAACAATATCAAAATGATACCATTTTTTATTAGAAATCTCATTTATAAAAGATGGCTTGCTGGTGCGATGACTAAAATCTTTATAAATTCTTTTTTATTGGAACATGTCCTTTCAAGACAATTCGATAATACCGGGATTAAACTTAATAGAACTATTGTGTCAATAACCAAGAAAACTGATGATCGGACATTTGATTAACCTTTGTTGATTCAAAACGATATTGTAAAAGCTTATAATGCCTGGGGCAACAGAAACCGAACAGAATAAGAACAGAATGGGTTTTAACATGTCGTTTTACCCGGTTATGACCTTAACAAATTTTTTACCAAATTGTCCACTTCACGAGTGTCATTTTATGTCAAGACATGTCCTTGAATTAACTAATTGGGACGCATCATTCATTGTTTCTTCAACCAATAGTTGTGGACATTTGTCCTTTTTATGGCGCGAAACGGGAAGAACCGAAAGCAAGAATTAGTATCTCTTGTTAAGTTTTCCAACAACATACCCAAGTAACTCATCACGCTTTGTAAACGTTTAAAAAATGTAAAACGTTTAAAGAAGCGTACAAAACGTAATGTGTTATATAGGCCCTAACTGGGAAAGTTCCTTTTGCGATGATTTTGTTCTTTCTACACTACTCACATGGAAAAAAGGCTCGTAACTATAAAAAAAAGATAGAACATATACTGCTCTTACTATCTATTTTTTTCTTCTCAAGAATCAATACTTTCCAATATGTAAAAATAATTTCCATAAATGTTTAATAAAAACTTGAAATTGGCAGGCGCATTTTAGGGTAATATTTTTTTGGGGGGAACACCCTGTATTCTGCATGCCATACATCTACTTATTCTGTACTTTAAAGAAATGCCTTATATGCAAAACATAATTAAATATTGTTTACATGAAAGATATGCCAAGAATTATTTTGATGACGAAACAACCATAAGCACAGATATGCCATAAAACTCTGGCATAAATCATGTCGAACCTCCAGTCTTCCCACCGAAACGGCTGTGCGAAATCAATACCCGCCCAACCAAATCAGTGCACTCATTGTGTATCATTTTAGAAACCTCTCATGATCTGTGGTATAAACGATTTGTAATGAAGACTACAATCTCCCTGAGTCGAACGGGTTCTATGAGGGCGTATGGGCGGCCATTGTGTGGTCAAAAAAAAATGTGGCGCGCAGTATTAAAAGACCGATGCCCCAGGGTGCATGAGGGCCCAGCCTGATTTTTTTTTTAGGATTTTTTGTTTGTTTTGTAATTTGTTTTGTATACTACAATTGGATTCATCCCGTTGGTGAGAGCAATTCCAAATAAATAAATAAAGAATTTTGATTTTATGTAATGGCACCTACTGTGCCCCTGTTCCGAGACAAGAGCCGAGACTGTGGACGTCTATTTGCATTAGGAAATGGTCCGGTTTGCACATAATTTATAAAAAAAGGGTGGTCCGTGACGTCCCATATTGCATACGTCTATAGCACGACGCAAACATAGATTAACAAATATGAATTGGTTAAACGTATATAACATTATCTAATGAACTGAACCATGTGATTTTAAAGACTCATGGCGTGAACTCAATTTACGCCAACAATCGACCACCATGCCCACCTTTAATGAGGCATACAAACAATAAACCTAGTTATTATTCATGTTGTAAGAAAACAAAGGTGTTGTCAATTTCTTCATGAGTACGGGAGACCTTGTCGGGAGAAGAGGAGACAGGCCATCTAACCTAGATGCTTCGACAGCATTTTTTAATCCCTTACGTTATCATCTGAAATCCCTTTTCGCAAATATTTCAATAAGATTGATAATTAAGCTAGTCTGAAGCACGTCCCATTCAAAAATGTTTTGAATAGAAATTAGACTGTTTCTCTATATTTGAATTATTTTAACGAAATCCCCATCAGGTTGCAATTGGGAAATTAAAAAAAATCATAACTTTTTATTTTTTTTATTTTTTTTAAAAAACCTCATTTTAAAAGTTAATTTTTAATTTTCAAATTTTGGGATCCTGATTTCATCATTAAAGAGACAGACTAGGGTTGTTATAAAGATATTGTGTATAGTTGCTGAAATAATGTTCAGTGTTTTTCTTTGTTGTTCTAACATGCAGATATGATAAATAAAGCCACTTGATTCACGAGTTACGGGCGACGGCTAAATGTTCCCACGCCACCAAGCTCATTACTATATATGTAAACCTACCACTCACACCATTGAAAATGTACTTTATCGATGATTTTGCCAGACAACCCTTGGATATAAATGACCCTTAAGCATCCAAGAACATCGTCGGGCAAGTGGTTTGTTCAGAAAGTTAGCGGCGCAAAGACATCAGCCACGAAATTTTGGCACATTTTCAAAATGCGTACACAAGGACTCGGGTAGGTTCGCAAGTTGCATGAACGAAGTGTGAGGTTTGCACTTTCACAATAAAATCGCAATTTTAATATTTTAAATAATTATACGTGAACTTTGGACTCGTAAGGCACGAAATAACGTCCGGCCAACCCCCCATTCTTATCTATTACTTGGTAATCAAAGTGCGAAAATAAGTGTGTTCGTGTACATTCTAAATAATAAGTTACCGGAACAGTCCAACGGCCTTGTTCAACCAATGAGAACACACGGTAGAATATAATTTTTTTAGACGAACTGATTTTTATGATCGCATTTGTCTCAACATTTTCTCACTTAAATGTTTTAATTTTGGTTCTACCTTATTTTTGTAAGTACATATTTTCTGTTTTGGAATTCGTTTTTTTAATATTTTTTTGGACCTCGCACTAGCGCCTTGTATATTTCAATGATGATAATGGCATAAAAGAATCGATGCTCATTTCAAACAGTCAAATATTAGCGTTTGCCTTTTTTCATTGAAACTTTAATTGAATTACAGCATATGTGATCAGAAAATAAGATATTTTTGCAAATTCCTAGGTTTCACCCTGTCGGAAGTAATTGATAAGGTAAACCATTCGTGGCCATTCACATACCTGAGACGGAAGAAATTGGGTCCCCTAATGTCTCTTCCGATCACATCATCTACAATTTGATCAAGAGTTATCATTCCAAGTTTTGATAGCCCAATTGTCCATTTGCTTATAATCTGAATGACCTTTAGTCAGCATTCTAGTTAAAGAAGCCATAAGTAAGGACGTACTTTTTTGACTGGCATTGATTTATTTTTGTATTTATTTGTGCAATATTTAATTTTAATTATTTAGTTTTTTTCTTTTTTCCGTATTTTGCTGTTTTTGATCCACCATTTTTTTACACAATGTTAAAGGTTAGCAAGGAAAATGAAGAAATGAATTCCATGTTACATGGCTTGGTTACTGAAAGAAACAGAATTTTTCCGTCTTCCCAAATTTTGAGCCGAAAACTAAAGTTTTTGAGAAAGACTTTTTCCCAAATTTTTGAGCTAGAAAACTAACATTGTGAGAGGAGCAAATTAAGTAATGTCTAAAAACTGGAAGCTACCGGGGGATACTCAAACAGGGGGGCTACAGATCTGCAGAAACTCCATTTTAGGTAGTGTCCCTTGACCTGATAGCATGCATTAAAAATCATTTGTATAATTGTTGTAAGCTCAGCGGGTTTCACGATCATCCATCGGAAACATTCTCGATAAACTTTCCAGTACTTCTCTTTATTACTAGCAGCGTGGAATTCTGCAATGATGTAAGAAATGAATGTGTACCATTATAATGTGTGATAGGCAATGATATGCATCTACAATATGACAGCCGCAAACTTTTCCTTTGTTTCAACCTGGAGGGGGGAATCATACTATATGGGGCTAAACAAGTAAGGAATCTATGCTGAATGTGTCACATAATAGTGCCAATTCAATGAAGCCGGAATATACAATCCCCGGAATATAATGTGAAAAGTCTTCACGACTGGTCTTTCCACAAGCTCCGAACTCATTAACGAAGAAATTAGGTAAAGGAAAAGTGTTGTATCTAGCAAGCTCGAGCAGCGGAAGTGCTCATCCTCTTCCACACCGGTGAATAATTATTTACTGTTGTGTTTGGGTTCGCTCCTCCTCACCGCATTGGCTCACAAAACGAGTCTGTGTAATCCCGTCCGCCCGGCCGGTACCGCCCATTTATACACCTGGGTGGAGAGGAGTATTGAGGTAAAATGCTTATTAAAGGACACAGTTTGGCCACAGCGTGTCTCGACCTCACAACCTTTGGCGTGTGGGCCGGGCCCTCAATCCACAGGACAACAAACATGTGTCCACAGAAAGAATAAAGCACTGAGTGATGGAGGAGAAAGCTGGCCCGGAACAAAATACGTGGCTGCTGAACGCACCATAAAACACTTGCCGTCCATCCCATTAAAAATAAAAACTTCATGCGAAATCTAGTAATAGTGGCCTATACGGTACCCTGCGTAACTAATAATAATATTCAATATATTATTATTACCCTATGATAAACATGTTTCACACCTCTCCCCTTACAAAGTGGAGTCCCTGCTTCGTCAAAGAGAATACTTCTTTACGAATAAGTGACAATACTCATTGGCTGTAACCATGGTATCGTCCATCTTAGTAACATGTCAGACAATTTGACAAATGGACCTTCAAGGGAATCATCGACATCTGACCTTTTACAACAACAAAACCAACATAGTTACTTGGGTTGGCTTGCGAAGTACCGGGCTTACACCAAGAACAGAATACGTGCGAAAGTACCACAATATGAGATCTCAGTTACTATCTTGCTTGTTTAGAGTATCACCTTGATGCAAGCAAATTTCATATCATCGCTTGACATTTGATCAAAAGAAATCAAAAAAGCTTTAAATGATAGAAAGGTAATACGAATTAGATTAATGATACATTTTGTATTATTGTAGTTTGAATTAACTTTGTCACGAGTGGTGTGTATGGTTATGTTTCTAAGATTTGAAAGCAGGTTAATCTTAAGATGTCAAGTATGCCAGACGTAATGGTATTTTCAGTATGAAATACATTGTATTTTATTCTCTTAACAAATGGATAGGTCCATATTTGATTTTAGCAAAGTCACTATGATCATTATCACACCAATTATAAAACACGTAATGACAAATTGATCATGAAGCGAGAGGAAAACACCATAATGGTTTTTAAATATTAATGCTTGATAAAGTGTAAAACTTTTTTATGTCGATGCTACAAATGTTAAAAGGTTTAAAAATTTAAGCAAATGTTTAAATGTTTTAGTCAGTGTTTTCTAAACCTTCCTTTCTTAACTGGTAAAACATTTTCATAATATTTAAAAACATACAATGACAAAATGTTTGGGGATTGTTGGAATGTCATATAGTACACAGTAAACATGGACATGGGCATATAGTAGGCCAAAATACCAGCATAATATATGATGTGCGTCTGTCTATCACTTTCTATTTCAACTGTACGAGTTATAGTCCGCTCGCTTCATGTCACAAAATTTCCCTTTCTGCAAAAACAAAATGGCTGTCCTATCACAGTGGTCTTTGTGTATTACACGATAGGGATATTGTTAATTCCCACTGAGATAAATTTAAAGATTTACGAATCGTAAAGCCGTGCTTTTCTTACCTGGGCATAGTTTTCGTTACCTAAAGAAACGCAAAGAAAGAAAAGAATTTCAAATCTTTAAAAATTATCATATTCAGAACACTTGTACCGGATGGTACCTCTTCGAATCTTTAAAACAACAATGCTGTATTGGTATCGACATAAAGGTACGAAATTATTAATACTTTTAAAAATGATAAGTTGCCAGTATAGATCCTACGGACAGCTTATCACCACATAAGAAACCTTCAGTGAGCAGATAAACGGAAGCGAAAGAAGATTAGACCACAAATAGTATTCCAATGAAACTCCAGTCAAAGAAAGCAATACGTATGAGCGCTTCAATGCTACAACAATACAAGGTTTGTCTTTCTCGGAAAACTTTGCAGTGTTTTTACCGAATTTCCCATTCTTGCGTTGAATAACCCAACTGGAATTCATCACACCACCGCTCATATCATGTTTCTAATCTATTTGTGACACGATGAGTACAACACAAAACATTGCATTAAAGATCCGGTTAAAATACAGGGTGGCAGTTGGGCGTAAAGCAAAGCGGCTGTGGGCGTTGATATCGAGTTTCACCTTTATACATCGGATTCATGGAATGAATTCTAATCGCTGGAGAGCAGTACAAACTTACGGTGGGAGTTATTTTGCCAATTGGGAATATTAGCCGCATATTAATCTGCATTTGAAAAGGAGAGTTGTATATTGTGGTTGAAATGTCAAAACTTGGTCCGTATTGGTCCAGTCATGGACATAGTCAAGTACACATTATTCAAGGCATCCAATAGTACCAAGCAACATATTTGTAGGGGAAATCATTAACATCCATGATACTCAGGGCCGTACGCAGGGATTTATTTTAGGGGGGGGGGGGTGCGGGACTTCGAAAAAAGTGGACCTTTTTCGAAAACGTGGACTTTTTTGCTAAAAGGAGACCAACCCCCTTAAAAAACATCCTATTTAGGACTTTTTGAACATTTAATCACCAAAAAGTGGACTTTCTTGTCAAAATTTCTCTAAATTTTGGACCTTTTTTTATCAAAAAAATCAGCAAAATGTGGCCTTTTCCCTTTTGTGGAATTGGGGGGGGGGGTGCGACCGCACCCCGCCACCCCCAGCGTACGTAAGGGCCTGATGATAATCCACTATTTTTTTGCATCACCACGTAACTTGTATGATCAACAAAGAAGATATTAAACTGTTGATTGTAATCATCTTTTGTTTATATATTTTTCTTATCTGCATCAGAATTATCCCAGAAAGCGACAAGTTCTTGTTACAGGTAACCTGAGATACCAATATTTCTATGGTATTATAAGCGAATATTAAACATTTCAAAAATGAGGGATAAAGATCTTTTTAGATATTGATCCCCAGGATTGATAAACTCAACAAATTAAATTGTCGGCATGTGTTCAACATCATTACGCCCGATTCCATATATTTTTTGAAGAAAGAAATGAAAACCATTGGTATTTTAAGTATTTTTAAAAAGGGTTGTTCTATGTTTATAGCATAGTATTTTGTCTATATTCAAATTCGTTTTTGATGATACTGGTCTGATGATGGATAAGATTTCGGATGAGTATCTATTTTGAAAACTAGACTTGTATTGAAAATGTCATAAAATGATTTCATGACCCTCGGCTCATTTGGATTATGACACAAAAAGTAACGATATTAATAGTGGAATTATGAAATGAATTGATCTTTGTAAAATTAGTGAATACCATGGAAACTGTGAGCTATGTATACAAAACAATGAGTGAATCTACTTTTAAAATTTACAAGCAAATAGGAATTTATAGAATATGCACTGATCCTTTAGAACCTTTTTTCATTTCATATCTGTTTTCATTCATGCACACATCATATCACAAATCCGTTGCCAATCACATCGATGCCATTCATGACAAAATGAAACCAGGTTGATTGATTACATATTGGCCAATTAATCGAAAGAAGATTCACGAACCCATGTTCACGCAATCCAAAAGTACCATACCGTGGCCAAATTCCAATATCGTTGCGGTACAAATTGCATGAAAATGCGCAACCAATGAATTAGCAGTTAGAAGTAGTAGTAACAACGTTCGTTATGTGCATGTGCGTACGATATGCAATGCCGAGGCTATTCGCGAGAATCGAAAAGGCAGGTTTGGTTTCCTGTTACTGTAGTGTTACAAAACTATAAAGAGTGTGCCAATAATACGCCATGTATCAACTTTTAAGGAATGTCTTTCCTGCCCTGTAGCAAAAATTTCAGGAGTACAATAAACAACCGCGCTGTTGAGTGTGACAGGTGCAGAGTTCGTCTACAGGTGTCGGTATGTTAGCCTGGTATGTGTGGTGGCGTCTTCAATACGGCTCTCTCTCTTCATGTGTGTTGGTATATCCTCGATTGATTCAACCATCTTGAAATTTAAACTTGGGAACACCATGGGTAACCGTTTTTTTCCATGCAACAGTCATTATTTAATAACTATGTTTAACAACTAAGTTACTAGAAGAAAATAGTAATCTCATTCTTGCGGAGATATAAGGCAAAAGAATCTAAGCTAAAAGTTCAAGGGTTTAAATTTGACAACAGTGTAAGATTGATATTGTACATTGGTTACTAAAATTTTGATATTATACAATCCGATACACTTCTGTTCACGAAGTCGAAAAAAAACAAGCATGATAAAGGATCACCGTTAATCGGAAAGTAATTAAAAGAAACATTTTACACACATAATCCCGGTCATAGCATCAGCAATAATACAGTGGCATCCAAATGGCGTATGGAACTTACAATCTTTATGTGGCATACTGGTTAGCACAAAATTTGAAGACAGAGAGAGACAAATTCTTATTCATGGATAGCGGAGCTTGCCTTTTCATTAACCGTTGACCGTGAGCTTGACATTTTTAAAACGAAAGCCGTTTTCGTAATAGAATTGAAGGATAATCGAATTCGTAACGGTTTGCAAGAGATAGCTTTAGGTCAATTGCAAGTATGATATTGAAATGCCCCTCTTACATACTATTGCGCAGGCACTCACTTAAAACAAAGCTTTTCCCTTTGATTGACACAGTAGGGAAAGTTATCACGCCAAATCGGCGGAAGCTCTAACGCAACGCCTTGCAGATTTTGGAGCCTCTCATTTGCAGTATATGGGCAATAATGACATTAAGGCTGCATGCATTATATCTTTCTGTTCAATAAGGTGTGAAAGCTAGACGGTCTAAAACAAAATTCTGTAATAATAACAAAAGTGAAAATAATAAAGGCGTGAAATATTGTGGTCCAATGTGAAAGTTGAGTTTCAGCTGCTTCTATGGTTGTTAATTTAAGGAGGAAAAGATTGTCCAAGGTGACGTTGGATAAATCTATATTTCGATATAATGTACAAGTGGGTGTATAATAGTACTTATACGGCTCACATGAATCCTGATAAATTGTTTCATACATTATGTGGTTCCCATGGCAAATCTGCAAAACAAATATTTGATATTTGCCTTTAATGTTTTTCTGTTGCTTCTTGACGTAGATGTTCTAAAATTTGATTAACTACATTTTGACACCGAAAGCGATCCAATCGGATATTCGTACTCGGTCGTCTTTTTTTTTTTTGAGAAATCGCAAGAATTTGACCCAAAAATTAACCAAATCCAAAATGGCCTCCAAATTGAAATATTTACAAGGAAAGCTTTCTATTTTGGCTTGGAAATGTGATGCATATCATTGTTAGGGGTAAATTTTAACATTGTTAGATATAATTATGCAAAAGTGATAATAATTTTGAAGGCAAGAGTTATTTTATTATTATCCTCGAAATTCAAATTGGGGGTAATATGTAAATGCGTGTAAGTAAATGGTATTTTCATTATACTTAACTGTATATTTAAAGTTATAGTATCAAAATGACGTAACATGTAAGCGAACGTGTATACAACTTTCAAATTTGGTAGAAAAATAAAGGAAATACTGTTTATTTTCCAACCAAAAAACCAAGTGAAATGAAATGAGGCTACGGCTTACCGGCCACCCAAAATCGTAAACTGAAAGAGGAATACCCTTATAGTGGCGCCTGAAGGCACCTATTGGCCTAAAACGCTTAAGGAAGTCAAAATATTCTGCTTAGCTTCGACCCTTGTTCCGGTTTAAAAATTAAAGCACATAAAAAAAAGAAGAAAATATAGTCCATACCTACCTTCGCATCGTTTCCCATTTAACTGCAAACGTGGTCATGCCACTAAATTCAGGTAATATCATAACGTAATATGAAAGGTTTTTTTAAGGGACGTATTAATGCATTCTATGGTCATTCAGCTATATTTATAATGTACAACCTTGTGGAATGTTTTAAACGCCAATCGATTATACAAATGGCTACTGCAAGAAAAACATCACCTATTCCCGATAATGAATCACGTTACATTAAATTTGGACCAGCCATACCCAATTAAGGTATGGTAAACACAATTTATCGGAGTATATTTCATGTAAACTAGACGAAGGCCATTTCTATGTGTTACATTAGACTGTTTATGTGAAATACGATACATTGCTAATAAACGAAAACCCAATAACTTTAAGTAAATGACTTTGTTGCTGTTATGCTTGACATTTTTAGCAATGATGGCCATTATATGAGAGCAGTTGCAATATTTCGAGTCTGAGAATGCCATCAAATATCTAGGTTTGTTGATGAAAATGATATAAGTTTGCTGCTACTGTTTTTGAACAAAATAGCAATGGTACGCATTATATTGGTAGGTTTGTTAATGCTGTCATCCTTGTTGAAATGGTAGCAAAAGGTGTTCATTGCATGTTAGGATAACAATATTTCGAATCTGAGAGTGTCATGAAAAAAGGTTTTTGTTATCATTGAACATTTTAGCAACGATGTTCATGATACAGCAGTAATAATATTTCGAATCTGAAAGTGTCATGGAATATCTATTTTTGTTGTTGAAAATTTTAGTAATGGTGTTCATTTTATGGCAACGGTTAACAAAATTTTAAAACTGACAATGTAATAAAATATTTCGATTAATTAATTCATTTAATTAGTATGGTACTTATAACTAATAAATTAGTCGCAAAAGTAGATCTATTAGCTCGTGTGAGTAATGTTTATAGTTACTTTATGTCCAATGGCACAATCCCTTCGGACCTCTCAACTCTTAACTTCCAGCGACACTCACCATCAATCGTTTCGCAAAGTATTGATTTCTATGCTATTATTCGTATGTGTGCATAAGGGTATTGGGTTTCGTCATGGCATTGGGGATAACACGAGGATAAGAGAAGCTCTATAAGACCTCCAATGTTTATACTGTTAAAGATTACAACAGTAGCAAATTATACTCTAGCTAAAGTTTGCCGAGCTATTGTGATGTTTCCTTTTCACTGTGTACGAAGTACTCGGCATTTTCCGGAGTGTTGATGATATGGGTTGCTGGAAAGGTCTGGTGTACTTATTATCTGTTATTATGTATAATTATAGTTTTGTTATAGAACAACAATGATATTATGGTTTCACACGAACATTAAAATTGATGGATTGGCATTTTGTGCACTGATTAATATAACAAACTACTTGAATAAAACAGATTCAATTGTGATACAGGTTTGCAATTGTCTGTTAAAGACTTATAACGTTTACGAGAATAAAGTACTGATGTGCAATAGTTAAAGTTGATTACCATGAATGGCTCATTTAACATTATTCATATTTTGCAAGATATTTGCATTCAAAATGGTTTGATTAAGGCAGATACTCTTTACGAACATACATATCCACCGTTAAGCCAGATGTTTTCAGGTATTTTTTACATATTTAAAATGATCATAAACTAAGGGCCATTTAGAATTACCAGAAACAAAGAACATACTGCACGCCTTCTTCTTATCGTATCAAACACAGTGGTTCTCAAATATGATCCAGCCAGAAGTGTGTACAATGTTTGACTGCTTCGCTGAATTCTGCAAGGTCCTTGTCTAGTCTGTGCATTGTTGCAGCATTGGGCAGACAAAGAGATGTTCCACTGTGGTGCAGTTCCGTAATCACAGGTAGTGTCCTGATCTGCTTCCAGGTAGCCCCACTTCTGCAAGGAAACCTTAGATCGGTGAGCTTAGATACTGCATGTCGAAAGTGAAATACAGCTTAGAAGAAACGCCTTTTCATTGCAACCGGAGAGATCCAGTATTCATAACAAATATTAAAAATTTAGTAACTCTTTACTAGATGGAAGTGATCTATCAGAAATTAATAAAACAAATGAATTGATATTTGCTTGAACCGAATTCTGCATGCAATAATGGCAAGTTGATTTATTTTATCTGTTCTAGTTTTTAGTTATTTGCAGAAACAAAAACAAATTAGATAAAGGTTTTCCATTTCCACCTGACCAAAAAAGCTGAAAACGCGCTTTTGGACAAAATTTTGCACGCGATTGAGACCTTAACCGTCCTACAATTGTTGGTCATGTTCCAAATCGTCGCACAGTACTACGTTGACGTACGTTTAGATTACATTTAGCGTAAATAATTGTGCATTTGTTGTGGAGCTTGTAATGCGGTAATTGTTTAATTAATTGCACAATTTTACCACGGTGACAATATTATTTGAAAATGTTAAATGTAGCAAAGTCACGACAAAAGCACAAGCCTCGGGTGGAATTTTGGCTTCTGAAACAGCCAAGCCGTCCAGGTAAGCGAAGTAAATCCGTTGTTAGCCTCGCTAAAGTGGTCGAAATACCCCTCGTTTATGAACACTGCCTTTTCCTGGAGTATTCCGCTGTTTATTGAACTTGCTTGGGGGAGGTTATAACGTAAAACCGATAATAAAGGTGTAAACTAGTACTGACAATAGCCGCTTACGGCAAGCTGTGTGCCGAGTATAGGGGTTCCGTCTCTTGCGATATTTAGCCTTCTTATCGCCCGATTTTTTGTTGGTACTCGTTATTAATGAAAATTAATACTTTAAAATTAAATTAATGGCTCTACACACTGAAAATAGTTGCGTGTATGCATCACGTAGTTTTTCTCTCTGTGAGTGACTGGATTCAGGTTACAAGGGACTTCTGAGAGTTGATACTTAAGATAGAATGGTATATCTTCTGCTAAAAGGCATTTGTTATTGCCACCATCATATCTTTATGAACAATATAATGCGTGGTGTCTTTATGCCCCTCAAGTAAGGTAACAAATTCTATTATATTTGTTTTGTAATGTCCTTAGGCTAAAATCCGTTAGATTGTATCTATCGTCCAAAATACGAAAGCTAATACCAACAACAAGTTTCAAAGATAACCCTGAAATAATACAATTTCCAAATTCATAAGATGGTGTTTTCTCAAGGATCCCTGTTCTGAGAAGGAGCTGAACAAAATCGAGCATTGTATCCAGCAAGTTATGATGGACTTTGGCCCGTGGACAGGAAGCATAAGGTTGGGAAAGCTTTGCCCTATTCTCCACGGCCACGGAAACACCTGGGCGACATCGCCATTGTTCCCCTGTCGCATTGACTGAACAAGTCTGTTATTGGAGACCTCCGGTACGAGACTTCTGATTGGAGGATAAATGTCCCCGGGCAGTATAAGCCTTGATCCTATTGGACAAGATTTGCCAAAGACCCGATACAATTGGTTCCAGGGTGTTTGGTTGCCGGTACAAAAAGGTGAACAACACGATGCTCGCCTGCTGCCATCTAAAGTGAACTTGCACCACAAATGCTACCAGTAAACTTTCCTAAGGCATTTTCTTGATCCTCTGTAAATAGTTATCGTCATATCGTGAGCATGGTCTCTTAACAATCTCATATAAAATGTTTACAAGAGATATGAGCATGACAGAGGCGTCTATTAGCACACTTTCTATAGGCGCATCAACATTTCAGCTGTAAAAACATTCTCTTGCACAAAACACCTTCACCATAATGACGAGGTTATTTTGGACAATTATGCTATTACAGAAGAGATGCGAGATGGTTCAAGATAGCATATTATAAAACAGGTAAGGTCGTGCTTCGGCAGGCTTTTAGTATCCTCGTAATACAGGAGCTCACTGTTAGAAAAAATAACGTTTTGAACGGGTTAGAATACCGGAATCCCAGCTGCCAGTATTTCTATTACCGTTAAATACGGTTGCCATCTAGAACGTAAATTTTTACTGTATTTCAAAGGAAGGGAAAAAATTATGTCAAGATTTTGTCAAGCTCAGTTGACTTCATTCATAAATATATGTACATACATCACGAATTCCCGAAAACAATAATAGCATTGATTGTAAATAACCAAAATAGAGGTCATTTAATTTTTGTCTTTTTTGACATACGAAGAAAACGGGGCGGGATTTTTCGCCAAGGGCTTCATGATCAAAAGCGCCCAATTTTGCTCTCCTCGTGACGTCAAAGTGATGACCAAACCTGTCGTGTTGACTCGAATTGTTATCAGACTTGTGGTATGAGTACTTTTTCTGAGTACGAGTATGAGTACGAGAACTTGAACCCACCCCGAGTTATGGGTAGAAGTAGAGTATTTCGTCATGAGTACGAGTACGAGTATGAGTACAGCAAAATTTTTATTAAAAAACCCGAGTACGAGTTGAGTACAGTAAGTACTGTGCCTGAGTACGAGATGGTATTTCGTTCATGCGTACGGAGTACGAGAGTATGGCAGACAGCAAATTTTAAAACCCCGTTGAGTCGAGTATATGAGTACGAGTACTTGTGCCTGAGTACGAGCATGAGTACAGACTTGTGCAGAGTACCGAGTAGAGTCGAGTACTTTTGCCTGAGTACGAGTATGAGTATTTCGTCCTGAGTACGAGTCGAGTATGAGTATCAGACAAAATTTTAAAACCCGAGTACAAGTATGAGTACAAGTACTTGTGCCTGAGTTACGAGTTGAGTACGAGTATTTTTGC
>JAMKCH010010437.1:0-69063 GCA_023653785.1 Ophioderma brevispina | reverse complement strand
ACTGGCTTAAGTTACTGGATTTCCACCCCCCATATGTAAGTGGCATTATTCAAATGTGGTCTGATCAACGGCCCATCTTGTAGAGAATTTTTAAACATACCCTCATCCATATGGTCAAATGTTCTCCTAATAATTCATATCAAATACTATTTGGCTTCTTAGTAATCAAGGCAATATGCTTAGAAAATAGGAGAGTGGGGTTCAAATGAACACATAGGTCTTCGCTTCTTCCACTTCCACATAGGGTTGTCTTCTTATCCCTTTTGTCATAGTAATAGACATATTTAATCTGTTGAGGTCATAGTGGCTGACGCCAATTTGACCAAATTGAACTTCTAGTTGCCATGCGTCCGACCCAGAACCTTAAGTTATCCAGATACCTTGTAGATCACTGCAGTCTGATCTCCACACATGCGGAAAACTTGTAGAATTGCGCAGATCGTTACACAAAAGTTGCTAACCACATATGGGAAGATTCTATTAAGGAATATGATAAAAGGATTGGGCCAAGGACAATACCTGGGGAATCCGTGATTACTGCCGACCATGCTGATGCATTTCCATTGACGGTTTAACCCGCTGGTCCTGCCCTTAGAAAAGCTCTCCAACCTTTAAGCAAAATGCCATCAATACCGTATGCTTTTATCTTTTTGAGTAGACACTGGTGGGGAACACTGTCGAAGGCTTTCCGGAAATCAGGTAAAACAACATCAAGCCCTCCCCCTCATCGAGGCAACTCGTCCAAATTTCCCTGATTTCCAAGAGGCTGTGTCACGCAAGATCTCCAGATCTTAAATCCATGCTGGTAGTCACTAAGGGAGGTCATTGTCATCTAGGAATTTCATCATTCTGTCTCTTATTAAAATGGTTCACATACGATAATTGTAGAACGGGTCTCAATTTGAATTTGTAAATGGATATGCTTTTTCGAATATGTAAGAAGGTTTAGAGAAAATTAAGGCTAGTTTTTCTAAGCTAAAGGTTCGCGATTGTGAAACAGATACCGTGTTATATATTCAGACTTCAAAAGGGGTTCGCTATTCCAAATTTTTAATGAAACAATGATTGATAGATCCACCCAAAAGTTTTAGTTTCCAGGGGTACGGGGTAGTTTAGGGTTAGGCCTATAGGGTTAACAGGTTGGCCAATATAATTGTTGGTGTCATCACCACCAGAAAACAGAAAACTCAGTTTGATGTGAATATGTTTTTTATCTCAGTGGGTTTTCTAAAATGTGGAAATAAAAGTGCAATCTGCATTGGGCAAGTATCTATATAATTCATCACGTTCATTGCGGAGTTCTCTCGAATATTCCTCATTATCCGCGGTTCGCCTATTATCACCCCGCAAAGAGCTTTGCAGCGAAGAACTTTTTTATTGCTGAATAGGCTTGGACCTCAAAATTCGACGACCCTCAATTAAAAATGCGCTTAAAAAACACGTCCTCCGATTTCTCCCTGGTTCTCCGAAAGGTGGGGGGTTTTATGTGGGGTAGAAGATGCCTTTCGGTATTAGTTTTATTAAAGCGAATTGTGTGAAATTACCCGAAAAGCACGAGTGAAACAAAAAAGCCCACGAAAATCCAAAAAATAAACGAGAATGGCAAAACTGCACAAACGAATGAAAAACTTCACGAAACCACGCGCTAACGTTAGACGCATCTCAAGAAAAAAGCGACGCACATATAGGCGAGTGCGTAAGTATTCACGATAAACCGATGCGCAGCTGCAAATACGGTGCGTACCTGGAAGGGACCCTCTATCACCCTTAAGGTGTTGGCATTATGATTGGTGTCTATGGAAGTACGCGCAAGCCGACTTTAATAAACTCGGAGATGAGAAAGCGTGCATTCGTTTGCGATTTAGCGTCGAATCAAAACATGTAAAGATAGGAATTTCCCCATAAATTTATTAAGAGGGAAGTGAATGTATTTAGCTGATGTATTTTTTGTGAAATCTTGATTTGATGGTGTAGTTATGTTGATGCATGATTGATGTAAATGATTATTGTTAGAAAGGGGGGTTGGTGTGAGAGGTAATCGTACTTGTGACTGAAAGGGAATTTTTGAGGCCGTAGTTGAATCAGGAGCTAAACCAGAGCTCTGGACGCTATACAGTATAAATTATAGCTAGTTTAATCTTACAATAATGGTAGATATTGAGTTCTACTCTGGGTGCCGGATTTAAGATTTTGGATGCCGCCGGAGCTGATAGCTAAAATGTCTGCTGTCGTCTTTTAAGCCAAAGAGCTTCAGGTTTTTGGAATCAAAAAGGGGATTCAGTTTGTGGTCCTATATGAGGACATTTAGAGACAGAATGATGGTGGTATAATCCCTGGATTTTATTATCGGGGAAACATTAGTGGGCGTCAGGGAAAGGCCACGTCGTCTTAACCTGCTGGACAAGATTACCTTCAGGAATGAGAAGATTCCCTTGGAATATCTTACCGGGAGTTTTGTATGAACTGTCGCTTCATTTTGGAAGGTCTTCGCTGTGAGGACATATCGTTGAACTGCAAACGCTACATGTGGAAATACAGTGGAAATACTTGTTTACAAATTAAGTATAAACTAATTGTGTGTATGTGTAATTTGATCTATGTACTGTGTTGGACATACAAATTCTTGAACCAATTACAAATCATTAAAATCGTTAATTCATATAAAATTTAGATTCATGTGCCACAAGGCCTCATTGTTTGGTTTGAAAAGGGTATTTAAATTTTAGCCGAAAAAAATAAAAAACTTAAAAAAAGCAAAAAATAAAAAAACTTCTTTGTCTTTTAGTCACGTGTGTGACATACCAAAGTCAATTAAAATGTTGTTTTAATGATTAATAAAGAATAAACCTTAATCCTTTTATATGGGGATATTTTCAATATAATTTTGAAAATTGAAGTCCACGTAAGAATATAAAACTAAAGAAGCAAAATGGTGTAATAATCTCAATTTTGTATCCTTAAAATCTTACAACCGTTTCATTTATGACAAATGAAGGTGTTGAATTGACATATTGTTTAAAAATATCATGCAAGAAACTTGGAAGGATGGTTAACATGATAATGTAAAGGCAAATTGCAATAGCATTAACTTCATTTTTTATCATAAAAGGTTTACTTTTTGAAGAATGGCCCTACTACAAAATCGGCATCGGCCCAAATGATACTGCAATTTTGGCGATTAAGGGAAGAACTACATTGTATAAAGTATTCTTGTAAGAGTATGAACGAGAGGTTTAAGGGTGCGTGTTCCGATCGCCTTGGGACCCCATGAGTTACCTGAAGTAGTACGATTTGATGATCCATGAAAGTATTTTCTAATTGTCCTGAAATTTGCAGCCCTCAAATTCCATTTCTTTCAAAGATATAAACAAAAAAAACACCAAATTAATTGTTTTAATGGTTAACCATCAATCCGCACCAATAATGGAATAGGGTTTGCAGTTGCATTATTGCTTCTACCATCAAAACAGCAAGGTTTGTGTCACAAGGTACTTGGGGTGGATGTGCAAGTTGCCATCAGGCTCTCATATCAAGTAGGAAACAATAGACCTAAATAGCAAAAAACACCTTTAAGTCTAAAAAAATCCAGGCATATTTCGAACATTTGCAATGTAAGTGGTTATGAGATTCCAAACTTAGACATTATCGATAAAAACACCAAGAAATTTACAATAAAGTTACCTTTTAATGGGAGCCATCCATTTTAACTGAACCGTTTATTACTAAATAGTTCCGAAAACAATTAATTAGTTTTAATGAATATTGGAGATAATTATTTGATTTGAACCAAGATGGAATATGCAAAAGCTATTTATTCGTAGCGCGACCATTAATCAATCACTCCAGCCTCAAAGATTTACAATTCAATGCTACTGAAACAGAACGCCCCTAATATTGATCCCATCCTGCGCCGAGACCAAAATGGATTTCGTAAGGGAAGATCAACATATTCGATTCTGGCCCTCAGTAAAATCATTAGAAGACCTGAAAATCTCCAACGCAAGGCATCTATCATATTGTTGACTTCTCCAAGCTGTCGACAGTGACAAAGGACGATCATGTTTGCATATCCTTGAACTATGGCCATCCAGATGAGATTCTCAAAGCCATTGCCACTATGTTACGTACGACAATCCAAAACAAGCTTGTGCAACAAGCAAGAATGGCCCCAACTAAGGAGTTACTAACAACAGCAGGTATCCTCCAGGGAGGACAACTTAACACCGTATCGCTTTGTGATGTGGTTGACCACATCCGTAGATAAAGTCTCGACCCCATCCAAGACAAATGCCTCACTATCAAACCAATGGCGGAATCCAGGAGGATTTTTTCAAATGTCAAAATTACCGGGGGGCTGAAAGGTTGTAACTGGTCAAAAATAAGCTCAAAATGGGCTGATTTTGCAAGAATGTGCAGAATTACCGGGAGGCGGGCGCCCCCTCCTGGATCCGCGCTGATCAAGTGGAGGAAGGGGCGACCAAGGCGCCATCAAAGCCAGTACTTGTTTAAAAAAAATTATTGGAGGATGCTGCAGCTAAGTTGGGCGATTTCATGCAGAGAAAAGACCGAATAATGACTATGAATGAGGACGAGAGACATCTACTATCTGTTTAATGATGGCAACTGAATTCAAGAAGTCAGTGACTTAAGTACGTGGGTCTATGTGCTGGAAGCCGGAAGGCCATTGCCTGACACGCAAAGGACAAGCCTGGAATGCCTAGCTGTAACAAGCTTCATAACATCTGACATCGAATATAGCAAAGTCAACAAGCTAGATTCTTTAGAATTGTGTGAGAAGCATTCTTTATATGGAGCCGAACCTGGACCATGAAGAAAGATCTTCCCGATCACCTTGATGGCACATATACCACCTTCTCATGAAGGTACAAAACTTCATAGCGTGACCCAGGACCAAAAACAGATTTACGGAGACATTCCTCTCATCTTGTAACGTTTCGGCAATTTGTAATGTAGAGTCCGCTTTGCTCGCCACTGTTGTCGCGCCTGAAGCCATGTGTTTCTGATGTATACGTGGAGAATGCCGTGCCCAAATAGAGGATGCAGGCGCCTCTTAATCTACAGTCGAGAATGGTAAGGACATCAATACGAAACACTGAGGACCTCCTAGCCTATTGAGGGATTAAACAACTCTGGCATGGCGTGTAAATGGAATCTCGGTTGCGGCCGCTAGATGATGATTAATCAATCAAAACGCTCAGAAATAACTATGTTGGTGTCATCAGCATAGATAAAGAAAGACGATCTTTAGTGGAATAAACAATATCATTCAGATAAAAGTAGAAAAGTAAAGGTCCTAAAATAGAACCTTGCGGAACTCCGCATTTGATTAGTTGGTCGAATTAGTATTAATAGAAACATATTGAGTCCTATTGGTCAGGTAGCTCTTGAACCACTCCAAGGCAATTGCAAGAACGCCATAGTGATATAATTGGAGAGAAGAATATTGTGGTCTATCGTGTGGAATGCCTTCGAGAGGTCCAAGAACACACCTAAAGTAAATTGTTTGTTATCTAGACGTTTAGCAATTTCATTATAAGCCTCCAAAACTGCCATGTAAGCGGGCATGTAAGTTGAATAATTTTTTCTGAAATCGAATTGTCTGTGGTGGAGTAAATTCAAGTCTAAGATGAAATTATAAAGGCGCTTATAAATATTTTTTTCAAATATTTTGGAGAAGGCCGATAAAACTGAAATCGGACGATAATTACTAAAAATGAAAATGAGCTATGAGGTCGCTCAAATCTTCACTCTGGAGAACCCAAATCCAGTCCAACACCCTAAAATGTGGTATACCACATTTAAAATACACACGGTCCTATGGGCCAATTGGGTGCACATCTCTGTTTCTTGGCTATCCAAACGGCTGGACCGATTCAACTCAAAGTTTACAAGCAGGCGTTTCCGTACCGGAAACATATCACATCATATATATGTGTTTTTTTCTTACAAGAACTTATTTATTTAAATGTGAATTTTGTAATTCTTTCGCCGTTTTAGGTCGTCCAATGCAATCGGAAAGACCTTATGTCGGCATGATTCGTGTGTCCGTCTGTGTGTCTGCGTGTCTGTGTGTGTGTCAAACATTTAGTATACATCTTTTTGTTGACACTTTTTCAACTTACTGTCACTTTTTAGCGCAGTGATGGATCAAGTTCACACTTGGTATGCTTGTACATTGAGACAAGGGGTCTTATGTGGGGTAACAGGTGGGGAGGTCAAAGGCCATTCAGGGGTCACTTAAGTCATTATATTGCATGTCTTTGTGTGTGTTTGTTCCATTTTTGTTAGGTTGACTGGTTTTTTATGTCTGCCAAAACGCTTGGGCCAATTGCAGCCAACTTGATCAGAAGAACCACTGGCCCAAGGTTCATATGTGGTGTACTCCGACTGTGGTGAGGTCAGATGGGCCGATTAAAGGCGCGTTCTTTTGAAAATCTATCCATTGGTTTTCCCGCCACAAATCAAATGCTGCGTTCACCATATTGTCAATTTTAGGACTGACCCAAGGCCCATATGAGGTGTACACATATTGTAGTCAAAGGTTATGCGGGTGGTGGATTAAAGGGGCATTCTGTCATTTTGGTCAGATTGACCTTCTTTTGTATCTCCGGCCAAATGCTTACGAATTCCATAATCTGGACGACATATATGGCGGACTGCAGACGTTGTCCCCCCCCAGTTCCTTTATTATATGACTCACCCCTATTTTTGATATTTAGACTTCACTAGTATCTTCGTGTGTGTTCGAAGAAAGCCATCGGGTTGCATGCCTCACATGTGATATTTCGTAATCAATCTTACTATTATATTTATTAAGGAGAGAAAGTGGAGTAGGAAACATTAAGAGCAAACTGAGCCATTGTAAGGGATAATTCCATGCTATTAGGGAGGGGTTATTATTTACGCCGGGGGTGGAAGGTGGAAGGGGAATACGAAAAGCAGTTTGTGAGCGAAAGGGACGAACATGAAAATTTTCATCCAGAGGTGAGGGGAACATAAACTTTTAAACGGGGAAATCTCATAAATCTGGGGAGAATGCGAAATTTTTAACGTAAGGCGAAGGGGGAACGCGATTTTTTTGCCGAAAAAAGTTGAAATCCTCCATTCCCACCCCGACGTAAGTAATAACCGCTCCCTTAGTTCGTTGTAATAATATCCACGGCTCATCCCTAGCACATTCCAATATGGCCTGCTAGCATTGTTACTTGAAATATTAAAAGCTTCTTACAACTTAAGATTCCGGGAATTTGAGAATGGATTCAATGGTTCCTTAAGAGATTTGTGATTCCAATTCTCGAGAGAGTTCAGAGATTTGGGTCAAGATATCGATACTCGTACAGCTATCCTTCTCCAAGTATCTTATCATTCACGTAGTGCGTATGAGTGTTGTGTATAGATCCGTAACTCCCATATTTCATTATAAACAAAGGGCCTGCGTAAAGGTGCAATTTCGGAAAAGCTTGCCAATTGACACCGCTAGCAATTTAGCAAACAACATTTCTCCATACAATTTTCATTGGCATCATAGTCATTGTCAGGTTATGTGACATTTTCATCGGATTCGCTTCTTTCAAAGGTACACACTAAAACACCAAGTTAACTATATGTACCAACTAAAAAGGGGTCAAACTTATGACCCCAAAAATAGTCATTTTACACATTTTTTTTATCACAAAAGTGTTCAAATTTTTACCCCTTAATTTAGTATACCATCATGTTTGTCTGTGGTATGGTAAACATAAATAGAGTTAATGGTGATGCATTTCTGTGATCATCGGCTTAAGATGCAAAATGTCAAAATAGGAACAAATAAAACACATGCTCAAACAACACAAATAGTTCAATAATGATAACTCAACTGTTTATGGTCGTCAAAGTTGTAAAAAGAGATGTGGAAGAGATCCCAAACTAACGGCGCTCTTGACCACTAGTCAAAGGTAGAAAAAATAAACACGGCGACTGATATAAATAGCTATACCATCATGTTTGTCTGTGAGGATATTTACATCTCTCCCTTAAACATTCTTACCTGCCAAAACACATTTGTCAAGATTTGTGTTAAAGGTCCCAGGAAATGCTTATAGAATTAGATGTAGTTTGTGTCAGTCTACAAGGGGGACCCAGAAAGCTTCAATATTTGGGCTGTGATGACATCATTTGGGGGTGGCTTATTGATTTTTCGAGAGTAATAGAAAATTGCAGGTGACTGGTGTTAATTCTAATCAGACACTGACTGAAAATCAATAGTTTCACTAATGATGTCACTGGTATGAAGGTCTTTTTTTCTGGCCCTGCTTATTGGAATGGAATGTGTCCGTAGATTTGGAGTAGGTTTTATCATCTCATTTTCCTGGGACCTTTAAAAAAACAAAAAAACTAAATATTTTCTCTTTCTCTCATTTAGGCACTTCTCCAATTCTCCAACGGGAGCTTGACCTCATTCACAGCCGGTAGGCTGTGCGTTCCGGGGATATGTTTTAATTTTCATCTCAAGGCCTCGTAAAAAAAGTGGGCCAGACCTTTCAACATTTCGCCCGACATTTCTAGACAAGACAGACTTACAATCCAACTGGCACAACACACAGTCACACGTAAGAATCTGTTCAAAACTGCTTTGTGGCTAACTGAGGGTGGCACTGGAGCACAATGTTCCATACTACAAATAATGAAGATGTCCATATGTATCCCTCTTTAAATCGTACAGGAAACAAATTTTTTATATTTTATTGCCTTGCAACACTAACAGATAAAATAGAATTGTTAATGTAGAACTTTGAAGAGGGGTGGGGTAAACTATGGAACTCTGCCCACCGATACATTGTGGTCTGATGTATAAGTATGTTGTTGTTAATATCTTAATGCCGGTGTAAGAAGTTTATAGTCCGCCGGCCTCCATAGTTCCCACAGAGTAAACGAAAGATAAGGGGCCTCGACTCCTTTGACCTTCAGCAACATTAGTTCATGCTTTATTCGTTGTCTGTGGAGCCGCGGACTATGGCTCCCGGCGGATTATCTACTTGTGTCATGAAATACAGTGTCCGTTGTGACAATGTCCCACTACCCAGTTGCTATGTTTTTTACATGGAGTGCGTACGGCCTCATTGTTTCAGCACTGTAGCCAAATAGGACCGAATACGAAGTTACGGTTTATTCCGTACATGCTGACATGGTCCGTTTGGTGGCCATTTTGGCTTAAGAGGTATTAATCGTACAAGTGGTTCAATAGTTAGTAAAAGTATCTCAAATGATAGTCTGTCATAAGGATCAGAAAATATATAGTTGGCATATCTGTGACGTCAGTTACAGAGATATGGGTGAATGAGATAAAGGTCATTGAATTTTGATGGGTATATGTTACAGGGGCAAATGTCAAAATGCGTCAATCTTGACAAAAATTGGTGTCAAATTATTGTGGCACGAGCATGGAAAAATGTACAGTTTACACGATTTAGGATCTTCAGTTTTGGTATAGTAAAGAGACGAGTGGTCCCTAATTCACATACAAAACAATGCAAATAATTGACAACTTTACACGAATTTTACGACCTAACTTAAACATCCTGATATTGACAAACTATTACTTTCTGGTATTGTTATGCTATACACAACAAATTAACACCAATTTGTCAAGATCCATGAATTTAAAGTTTGGCCCTCTGTACAATGACCAATCAAAACGTGAAATTTTTACCCTTATCTCCGTAACTGAACATCAGAATATGCCAAAGGATATGTTTTTATGATTCCTTACGATGACCGAACAACGAGACAATTTTCAATGAAATCGAACCACTTTATATTACGGATTGTTAGATCAGATGGCCGCCAAACGGACAACGTGGGACAATATTTGCATTTTGCTAACACCAAAATTCTTTAAAGGAGAGTCGTAAAGATTAGAAAAAATCATGTTAGAATTT
The DNA here is from genome assembly GCA_023653785.1 of Ophioderma brevispina. Classification (NCBI taxonomy): domain Eukaryota; kingdom Metazoa; phylum Echinodermata; class Ophiuroidea; order Amphilepidida; family Ophiodermatidae; genus Ophioderma; species Ophioderma brevispina. Next base: position 59,122 of record JAMKCH010010437.1, on the reverse strand, counting down.
AGTTTAAGGGGGGTGCTGGGAACCCATGTAACGTGCTAGACTATACCGTTAACACACACGGGCAATTAAAATATCTTGTGTTATCTGTAGTTGTATTATAAGTCAGAAAAACCAGGGGAAATCGACGCCTGGACTTGATGACTGTCTATAAATAGGTAATTTTATTTTTTACTTTTACAAGACGACACTGTCATATAACAATATATACTAGAAGGCACAATCTTGCAAGTTGATGACGAACTCTGTATATGAGTATATCACATTATGAGGTATGCATTCGGTACGTTTTTCGATCCTGAAAAGTATTGTTTAGTTTCAAACTGGGCAATTGTTTTTTAACACCAGTACTTATCGTCTGTCAATGTATGTAGTGTTTAGAGGTTTATAAAAAACGGTGTAAAAATTTCAAAGTGATTTATAGTTGAAGCAGCTAAGGTCTGGTCACTTTAACGCTCTAGGTGATGGAACCCGCTTTACTGGAGGATAATTGATCCAGATCTAGATCCAGATCCAGTGACACCGTAAAAGTAACATTTATACATTCAAGTGCTTAAATTGTTAACTTTACATTTAGGGAACACCTGAGAACTAAATAACCATGGTCTAAGCTAAACACGGTGTTTAATTCTTAACATTAGTCCCGTACGTGTTTAGAAGTACAATTTAAACCACTTGAATTTTATGTTTGAATAGTATGTATAATTATAGGCCTATGAGCAGTGATTTTTAAAATCGTTTAAAAAGTTAGATCTGCGCTTATGTCGTAAGCCAAGTATCGGTATTAACATACCCTGAAATAGGCCATCGCATCACTGAAATAGGCCCACGTATCAAAGGGTAAAAGCTGATCGGATAAGCACTTTGGTTATCGGCGTATCGGTCGAAGTAACTGATTTCTGCAAAGGTTTCATATTTGACCTCAAACTGCGGTTAAAAGTTTGCACATTTTCTTTAAAATGAATTATTAAAATGTCACTCAATTTCCTTAGTGACCAGTGGGAATGTCAATTGGGACATCATACACTTGAACATATGACTCCAGCAAATAATGCGCTGTTGATGGCATTAAGGTGCACAAGGAGATTCACATATCAGGGTCCTAAAAAATCGAATCGTTCTGTTTTTGCCTGATGTAAAGCTTTCCATCAAAAATATCCCATCTGAAAGGATAAGCTGAGAAATGTTTCTTTGGTACAAATTTAAAGACGGTGAAATTTCTAATTCGTATAGGAGCAAATACAACATTCAGCCCTAGTGTTTTACATTGAAGAATAAGCACATTCAAAATCACCTTTTTCTTCTTCTAAGACATTCTGTAGCGAACTACAAGGTACGAATCTATAGTCTATTTCTATTTGAAATTACTATTATGACACAATATTTGGGTGCCTCAAAATCTCTCGTTGCCCCTTTAAACCCTCCCTGTGATGCAGAGAATAAAACACGCAGATCTTTCTTTTCTGGGACGTGCACGAAACCCATGCAGTTGAAAAGGATTTGGATGTTATCACCACCCGATTTAGCACCCTTCCCCGACCCCCAGACCACACCACACGACACCTGCTCCCACCTGGTACTGGGCCAACACAAAATACATAATCCTGTTCACGACTAATAAACCTCGAGCTTCTATTATGCATTCAATTAACTTTGACCGTATATTTCATTCTTTATTCGAATGGGAAACGAAGATGAACAAAAGGAAAACGAAGATGAACAAAAGGGGGTCATGAAAGAAAAGCTTTTTGGCAGATGTGACTAACTTCTTTGTGCAGGACCATAACGAGAAACTTGACCGTAAGAAGTAGAGCGGAAGTATAAGTGGCGACCCTGGTTAATTCGGCCCCGTCTACACCAAGGGAGATAACTGGATGGAACCCGCATGCCACACTTCAACAGGAAAAACAGTAGGCTTTCACAACATCTCCACGAGTTACTGAAAAACTTATTGGGCCTATTTAGCAAAAAGTGGCCCTTTCGCCTACCCAATTGCTGCCTTATTTCTCACAGGTTCCCAATGATTCTGGAGGAAAGCACATGTTCTGGACACTTCAAAGCCTTAAGTTACCGATACCGATGTTTAAGAGGTCCCAGGAATGCAAATAGAATTGATGGGGTTTGTGTCAAATCTACAAGGAGGGACGGAAAGCATTCAATATTTGGTGGTGAATGACATCATTAGGTGAAAACTATTGATTTTTCAGTAGATAATAGGACAGATTCCAGGGTACTGGTTTTAATCTATTCATGACATCTGACTGAAAACATAGTTCACTAATGATGTCACTGGTAGTGTATCTTTTTCTGGCCCTGTTATTATGGAATGTAATGTCCCGTAAAGATTTGTAGTATGGGTTTATCATCGCATTTCCTGGGACATTTAAAATATTTGTCTGATAAGCTGAAGATATCAAAGTCCATACACCATGGTGGACGAATCGTTCATTTTCTCCTCCTTTCAACAACAATCGAAACATTCGCGTCGTTGGTTTTTGCGTGAGGTTGTTTACGCTTTTTCTGCTTAAGCGAGTAATGATGGCTTCCTTTTTACGAGGTTGGTCGAAACACATTAAAGAGTGGACTACAATGATGGAAACCACCTATGGGGGTTTTTGGGAAGAAGCAAACGGTTTGGGTTTCACCTATGGCCTTGTCTCAGACACTATGACCAGGCTCATTTGACGGAAAGTTGAATAACTGACCGCTCTTTTTGGTTTTGACCAATCAATGTGAAGACTGTGGGGCAATCTACAAGGCAGGCAGACAGATCGATTCCAGGGTTTCGGCCGCAACTCAGTCGTAAAATCACGGGCATACCTAAAAAAAAAAAAAAAAAACTATGTCCTGCCTGAAGGATCAACTTCTAGTCCAAAGCAACTGTGTAAAATGGAATAAGGGCTATTGTAGGACATAACCATGGTTAGTAACCGCGTAGGGTTACGCATGATGTCGCGAACGGACCCCTGATCTCGTATCCGGAGTGCAATGGTTTTTGGGGTGTATACTAATTATAATAGGGATGTTTTTGATATTAGAGTGGATCGGTGCGCATAGCTACAGCGCATATCTTTGTACCATGGCGCCCCGTATGTTCAAGGGGATTAGGTTTGTATAGAGATACTTTTGCAGGGAATTTTCTGGAGTTTTGAGTTATGCACAGGTAATTTAAAGAAGCATGATTGATGTGAACTTGCATATTTTTTTCTTAATTATCATGAGATTACTAAATCTTTTTGAACACGGTTTAAGAGATGAGTTTTTAATGTCCTGGACCGGAGACTGATAGTAATGCATGTAGGCAGTTTCCACAAATTACCGTTTGGAAACCCCAATCTGCCCAATCGAGCAGATCGTTCCTATACCCTACCTGTACAGGACCACAGTATAGCCCACATCTTGATCGAGTACGCTGTGACAACAAGATACAGAATGCTGCTGCAGAGTATACGGTAATAGATAGGAATGTTTGTGTCACGTGTCAGGTAACAGGTCACGTGTCAGGTACGATATCAGTTTGCTCTTCGGGGGGCGACCGATATATATAAAATCCGACTATGTTAAAACAAGATCTGTACATATGACCCTCTGCCAAAGTGCTATTATTTTTTTTCCCAAAAGACACCGGGTTATTAATTCTAAACAGTACAAAAAATTTAAACACCCCTTTACTTTCGCTACTGATTCAAAAACGACGTACGATAACGAAATCGGGTGTTTTTTTTTTCCAATGTAGGGATACGTACGTCATTTTTACTGAATGGATACCCTGCCGCCCGAAGCAAATAATTTAAACCAATCAATGCCGTGATCTCATCAAATCCTTATTTTTTTTTCCAAAATTGGCGTGTATACCATAAGAAAATTCCTTTTTTAAGATTCAACATCTGTATAGGTGTTTCTTTAAATATTAAATTCAATGGCCCCGCATGAATTAAAAAGAGGGGCCATAAGCTACAAACTGAAACAAGTCAAGCCGGGCTAAAGACCCTTATACCGTGACTGAATGAGCAGAGGATCCCGTGGTTAGTTCTACTAGCAGGCTTACCCACTGCGCGCGCTGCGGGTGTAGGCGTCCAGTTTAGCGTCTACAACGAGCAGACCAAACTGATCCAGATGATCGGCAACGCGTACAATGGTGTGGTACACGCTTTGGTTAGTGTCCGCTTTACTTTAAACGAGTCTTTTTAGGTTATGCGTAAAGTATTCCTCGAGCACCAAGGTTACGCGTAGAATTTGTACACTTTTACCTTCGAAAGCGCTGTACTTCCGCACTCACTGCGCCGTGCAGATGTTCTTAAACGGTCCTCCCATGACTGGTCTCTGTTATCTGAATCTCGGTGATGCGCATCGGATCTGGATCTGCGCTCCATGTAGATTGCCCCATTCTTCAACTTTTGAAAGAAAGACGCCAAACACTAGGCAGTACCCGCAACTATCAAACGCTTATTATCACTTCAAAAAAAAGAGATCACATTTCCCGTTGTTTAAGCACAGTTAAGATAATAAACTGAAATACTTACATTATAATTCAATTTTGTTGGGTTCACATTTAATCTTTCCCTATCCACAATCCTAAGTATGAGTTTTAAATTTAGGGAATTTTATAGAGTGAGACTTGGAATCTCTGTTATGACGTCTCGTAGACTCAAAGGTCAGAATACCTTTCAAACACAAAGAAATGAGCCTTTGTGCACAAGTGAGCTAATTTGATATAATATAACAGATTGTAATATTTGGAATGGGGGTCAAGAATTTGGTATGCCAAAGTAAAATTATCTATACAATTCAAAATTCACTAACAATTCGAATCTTACTTAGAGTTCATTTGTCTCCAACAAAAGCAAAGCGTTGCAGTTCAACGACACTATGGCCTCACAGGCGAAGACTCCAAATGACAGCATCAAAGTCCTCTTATAAATCCTCGTGTAATATTCCATTGGATCGTCTCAAGTCCTGAAGTTAAATTTTGTCCAGCAGCGTCAAGACACGGGGCTTCCCTCGACGACGCTGAATGTTTTCCACAATAATAAATCCAGGTATATACCCCATCCAGTCTGTCGCTATGTCCCTCTATAGGACCACAAATTGGAATCCCGTTTAGAGTCCAAAACTGAAGCTCTGTGGCTTAAAAGACGACAGCAGACATTTCAGCTTCAAGCTCGCGGCGCATCCCACATTTTAATCCTGGAACAGAGTAGAACTCAATCCACCATTAGTGTAGAGTAAAACTAGCTATAATTAACTGTATAGCTCCAGAGCTCTATTTTAGCTCCTGATTTCAAATGCTGGCCCAGTCCCTTCAGTCACAAGTACTATTTTAACTTCTCAGACCTAGATTTCCCTTTCTAACAATAATCATTACAACAATCATCTCATGCATAAACATAACCCTGAATCACATCACGTTGTCCATATATAATACTTTGTGGGCAATTCCCCTGATCTTACAATGTTTTTGAACGCAAACTAACAAGTTATTCAGTGCTAATTTTAGCAGTCTTGGGGAATTCCCCACTTCCCTTGATTGTCAATCTATCTAACAGGTGAAATTTCCACAAACAAGGATATAGGAATTTATTTGGCTTGAACGCCCAGGGAAAATGAAGGGAGTTTCCGTAATCTGAACAATCTGACACACTTTTTTTCTGTCACACTTATGAATTCGGAAACCTTAATGGAATAAACCTTTGCTTTATAACAATTAAAAAAAAAAAAAAAATGTGTCAGATGGGTCAGGTTTAGGTTACGAAAACTCCCGAAAATGACTAACAACCAAAAAAATCCATGCATGTAGACCTTAGGGAATATTTTATTTGTTTGTATGTTCGTTCGCATTTTTTTTGTTTATATGTTTGTTTTCGATTGGTTAAAGTCTGAAGAGGGTGAAAAGGAAAAAATTGAACTGTCATATCTCTCATGTTGTATAATGTTGGATAGTATACACATATTAACTGACTATAAGTGTGATGGTAGAAATATCATCACTCAGTGAAAGATATATGTCCCATTCCACTCGCCGGTACGTCACACGAATTTAAGGCAGTTCATATTTGTTTTATATCACTAATACATAAATTCTATAACTCAAAAATAATGTTAACTTCACATTCATCGTCACTACTTTGAGTTTTTCCGTTACAACCACGAATAGTTGTTAGGTCACCTATACAAAAATCGGCGAGTCCAAGGCTTGGCGCATGCGTATTTTGACGCAGTGCAGTGATAGCAAAAACTATCACACGGAGAGGGGCGATGGTAAATCTACAAACGGCAATAAACCAATGAACTGCCTAGAATTTATGTACGAGTGATATAAAAGGGATTGAAGGGGACTGGCCGCTTACAATGCGTGTTCTGAAATTATAATACCCAGCGGGTAGTGTACTCTGGTGTATCCTTAAACGCAGACATTTGTGCTATAGACCCTAAGCAATATGTGTTGTATAGCTTGAACGTCCGGGGAGGATGAATTGTAACACACGTGAAGTTTGGGACATCACGAACATAGTCCCCATATCAACATCTGGTGACCCGAGTAACGCAGAAAACTAAGATGGGCGTTACATTCAGCATTAGTGATATTACTGAGAGCTGCCCTGAACATCATGAACATTATTAGAGCCTAAATTTAGCACAAAGCAATGGCAAGTCGGTTGTTCATTGGAGGTATCATTGTATTGCGTGTGTTAGTACCTATCGACCATGCTAATTTCAATGACAATTCCTTTTCTTACGAATCGTCAAAGCAAGCAGAATATTAATTAACTGGAATGCATCCCTAAGTTTAAATTTCACCTTATAAATATGAGAAGAGAAAAGAAAAAATTAAGAAGTTTCGGAGTGGTATGATTTTCGGCCTACTAAATGAGAGAATTTCTGTGTCAGGAAAAACTCGTCGGATGGGAGTTCGTAACACTGTGAAGTTATGGCGAGACCGCTATCAAGCAGTAGGCAAAGTGAATGACCTACCAATACTAGGAGGGCGCATGGTAAACTCTGCTAAGATGCTTCAATTGCCAATAAAGCTTTTCATAACAGACGTTTTTCAGGTATAAAAAAGGGAAAAAATCATAACAGACGTTTCTCAGGTAAAAAAGAAAGTTCTTGATCTCTTCAAAAGCGACTTCTTTCGAATGTGCTATTTTTAATCTGAAAGTAAAATGTAAATCGACAAATTGTCAAATGTTTTATAACTTTCGTAAAATGTTTCTGAAGAAGGCCAATGACTGGATATTCCTGATGGATGAGGAACACAAACAAATAGTGTTCCCTCCAGAAATCACTGAGACAGCTAAGAGACCAGATATCACCATCTTTCTACCAAAACAAAGACAGTGATAATCATAGAGCTGACGGTCCCTATGGAGGAGAACCTATCCAATGCATATGCAAGAAAGTTAAATACCAAGATCTAGTGGCTGACTGTGAAAACAGAGGATGGTCTACATACTACTTTCCAATGGAGGTAGGAAGCAGAGGTTTCTGCAATACATCAGTCAACAAATGCCTGGCATCTTTTGGCATTCCTAAAGATAAAGGTTATAACCGATAGAGCAGCCAAATTGCACTCAGAGCGAGCTACGCCATCTGGCTCAGCAGACACTATCGTGCGCTGGCCATCTCCAGGGAAAAAAATTAAAAATATACATCCTTGTCTACCTGGAGAACTAAGTAGTTAATTTCAAAACAAATATAAAATCGTATATGTAAAATATACCGTTCTGATGCTATCCGCTTGGAAAGCAAAGGACACCTCTCGAACCAACCACCAAAATGATATATAACGCTCCTCTACCAACCTGACCAACCCTGGCATGTTATCGTGATTGGTAAGAGCGTTGTGCTGTAATACGAAGGTTCGAATCCGGCTAATCGCACGTTTTTTTTTTTCAACACTACGTGCGCTGGCCATCTCCGGGAAAGATCCATAAATATACAGATGGAGCAACAAGCAACTCCAGCATAATACTCTGAAGGAAGTGGAATGTTTGAGCGCTCACAAAACATGTTAAACCCACCAAAGTCTGGTCCAAAGCCCAAGCCCTCAAACTCACTTAATCTAGACAAAGAGATACTGTAAGGTGATTTTTTTTTTCCTACTACGTCACCTTCACAGAGGGAATGTAACAGAAGGGCTTTAAAATCTCAAGCGTGGGACTAAAGTTTAACTCTGGTGCCCCTCGTAGCCGTAGGATCGTTGTTCAGCATCCGCTTGTGGCTTGTAAACATTACTTTGCCATTAGCTACTGCGATAATTAAAGCTTCCCTCTCTCCACCAGATAGCGCGTCAGGCGTTTAGATTTGCATCGGCTTGTGGACTACTATGACCTTCTGCTTTATGGGTGCCTTATTAGTAGTAGGAACTGTCTCTCACCAGGACAACAATGGTGCCTACTACTTCGAAGAGACCACATATTGTTATCATGTCCATAGGTATGACAAAATTGTTAGTCTCTGTCCATTTGTGCCAGGTCCGGGGGCATAGTCACGTATGTCCGTGGTTTGATCTTCCTAACACCGTGGTTTGCCGTCTCCTAACACAGGTCATTCGTACTCTATCAAAATTGCCACAAAAGTCCTGAAACACGACACACTCGCACTACTTGTGCGGGTCCTTTGTACATCGTAGACGACAGGCGGTCGTCTGAAGTATATCGAACTAAATGAGCAACAAGTCACATGCGTACGCACACAAATACCTCGACCTGAAACATACATGATAATTGGATGTTCTTATCACTCGCGTGTTCCAATTTCAGTGGGGGTCGTAGGGCGCCTCCAAGATGTGCAGCTCCATCTCGTCGCGCCCGAATGTAGTTCGGCAGTTGTTGGCGAACAAATTTTGTGACTTAATGCTTCTCCCACTTCTGCCATCGGTGGGGTGGTGAATAGCGGTCCGATACCACCGCCAATGGCGTATCGGTCCAATTTCACCGTGACATCCAGTTCGGGCGCATTCCAGCCACCATTTGTGGTAGTAATGCGCAGTCGTAACGCACTCCCACAGTGCTTGCGTGTTCAGTCACGTCGCGACCTGAATCCTAGTGCTTTATCACATCAGATATATTGTCCGAGAGTATGGCGATGCTCGCGTCTGTCTCCATCAAATTGTTCAAGTGAGATTAACGACTAACCTCATAGTCGTATGCTCCAATCTGAAAACTTACAAAGCAAATGCGTGTACGAAATTCCCTTGTTTTCAAGGTGATGAGCAACTTGCTCGACGTGACAATACATCACCGACTGTAACTCATAGCCACATATATCTCGCCAGAATGAGCATCCTTAACATCGTTGGCTGAAGAACGTCATTCTACAAGTAGGCACGCCGTGGGTAGAACAAACTTGGAGTGGAACGGACCTCAGACTCATCGCAGACATATCTCTGGGCAACCAATGAACATACTAGAAGTGCATTCTCACACGAGAACAACAAACAAACCCCAAGGCGTTCGAAAGAAAGCCCTAGCACGCGACCATTACACGGTGCCAAGCCGCTACGCAGAAGCCTGGAGAATCACAGGCTGGCCTCTTGACATGTGCTCGGAACTCGTGCGACACAAGCAGTAGGGGATGTTTAACTCGAACGGCTGTACGAACAAGTGTGAAACTAAGCTGAATCCACTCAAACAAACTGCGACAAAACAGGCTACCTCGTAGACATCGAGCAGCACCAATTTCCAACAAAAATCTCCCCAGATCCTAATCGGTGTTGGATCGTTAGTCTCCCCATAGGACACTTCACGTGTACTCGCACACACATGGAAGTGTCATTTTAGAGACATCTCGGGTTCCCATTGCTCCGCGGTATGAAGTATCCTAACAGTACTCTAGTTCACGTTCCATCGCCAGCTGGAATACTCGTGCCAGAAAGGCTATCGTCCTCCTATGGCTGAAATGAGATACCAAACCCTCGACTGCTTGTGTACTTTACATGCTAAAGTTTATCTACAGAGTGTTCTATGGTACAACCATAGTGTGCCTGGTTGACACACATGGAAAGTGTTAGACATGATCAAGGTCAAACTGTGGAAGGCACAAATTTCTCGCTCAGTTTCGGTGTGGGGTGTCACGGCGAGGGCAAAATGGATCCAATCTAATGTGACGTAATAGGCCCAGGGGCACACAATAGCAAATAACCAAGACAAATACGGATCGGAACCGGGTTCGCGGGCAACAGCGTCGACGGATCCTCGAAGGTCTGGGTCGATAGGGACGGGTGCCGAGGTGGCGGCTGGAAGTGGTGAGGGTCTACTCTGCAAGGGCCGCAGGGTGTCTTGTGCTACAGTACCCAGTGGTAGAGGTTAGGGGCGGGTCTCACATCCACTGCCCGGGTCAACGCAGAACACCAGAACAAGTCCACTCATGCCCAATACACTAATGGGTTGCAATAACCATTACAAAACGTGTGCTTGCTTCAACCGTAGTTAATAGTGTCATAAGACAGAAAGGTAATGTATCGTTATTGAGATAAAACGATTTGCAGTACGACGCTTCCAACTCTTTACACCCCACGCAGAAATACGTCGTTGTTTTGTTGGGGGGTTTTGTTTTTCGTGGTCTGGACAATAAAAGATCAACGGTAATGGTGCCGTAATATTAAATCTAATGCAAATCTTTGCATAACTTCAAGGCATCGGAAACGGCGGGGGCGGAGCCTTACTAGTGGTCAGGGACTGGCAGTGGGGGGTTAGGGGGCGTTGTGACACTCTCTGTGCTTGGTGGGTGTCTCATTCCTTCCGGACTTCTTTTTCTTTTTTTTCTTTGGCACTCTACGCAATTTTTACACCACGAGTATACATCTAAGTATGCGACCCAATAATAACGTTCCATACACGGCTGAGAGTTCCGATGACAACCTAAGTGGCCACCAACCCGAACATTGTGAAGTTGACGCAGGGCGCCTCTCCGTCCTCGTAAACTTTTAGGCAACACTATTATGTTTTGGTAGCTACCATTGCCGCTATCCCTATATTATCCCTAACCCCGTAGCTTTTTTTTTCCGGTAATGACTAGTTCCCCGGTTTCTATGGCCATCTCAACCTGACCCCTATCACTACTCCAAATATTCCGTTCGGGCCTCCCGCACATTCAGTGCCCCGCAGGTTTTCCCTGTACACCATCGCAAATGTCCTCGACAATTCGTAAAATCCTCCTCAACTTAATCAAATTCGCTTCTTCTAATAACTTTGGTCTATTTAGAGTACAACCATTTTTTTACTTTGGACCCTATCCCGCATTCCAGATATGCTTTCCTTCGAGCTACAACGGGATATCTCTTCCCATGAAGGTTATTTCTTGTTGTTCTTTTATATCTAAGTACTGTCCCTATTATAGGATCCTGCATTTGCACATCTCGGAGCTCTTCATTACTCAAACTGTTAGCCCAAATATACATGGCATTTCTTTCTTTCTTGTTTTCACTGTACACTTTCTTTGTTTTTGAGTCACATGCTCTTTGCCTTTGATTTAGTTTTCACTTTCTTTACTTTCATGGTCTTTTTTTTTCCTAGGTTTTCTGTTGGATTGTGGAACTGGCTTTCTGTGTTTCATTTGAATTCTTGTCACCTTGGGTTTGACATGCTTGACCTTCGCATGGTCTACGGATAAATGCATCAGCGTTTGCTGTTGATTTTGGCCTGGCTGGTGCTCGATGGTGAATTCATACGTGCCCAAAACTTCAATCCACCTTGCAACTTGTGCCTCTGGGTGCTTAACGTTCATTAACCATCGTAAGGCACCATGGTTCCTGCGCACAAACTTCCTACATAAGATAGTGGTGAAAATGTTTGACACGCCGCCACCCCTGCTAAATTCTTTTCGTGTGAGACATAGTTACGCTCGGCCTTGTTAAGTGTTCGGCTAAATACGCTTTACTCGTCAAATCACCATCTTTAGCTGCATGAGCACACCCACCTATGCCAAATTAACTAGCAATCGGTATCCCATATAAAATGATCTCTTTGTCATTAGGATAAGCCATAATTTTTGGACAACAGCAGCAACCTAAAGCAGCTTTTAAGGTTTGGAATGAATTTTCTGCTTTCTTCGTCTCCCATAAGAAAACCCTGTTCTTTCTGTCAATAGATGGAGGGGCTTTGCAATTGCGCTGAAGGATTTAATATACCGCCTGTAGTAACACACAGTCCTAAAATATCTCACGTCAGTATTGTTCTTTGGTCTTGGCCAATTTTCAACTGCTTCTATCTTTTTGTTGGGTCTGTGGACACCCCTGATTCTGATACGACCTGGCCTAAGTATGCTAACGACTAAACACAATCCTACATAGATAACTTTTTTAGGGTTAAAGCTTCAAAGCCCTGCGGCCTGTAGTCTGACAAATACAGTATTCTAGTCTCTCGACTGCTTGCTCAAAATCTTGAGAGAAAACCACCACAGCTCGTCAAGATACACAAGGCATGTTTCCCCTGTAAACCTCTTAATACTTGTTTTCCATGAGTCTTTCGAATTTAGCGGGTGCTGTTTTAGGGGGCCAAAGGGCATGAACCTTGACTGATATAGGCTAGCTTGGTGATAAAGAGGCAGTTTTTCACGGTCGTCGGAGCTAACTCGACCTGCAATACCCTCTCTGGAGGTCCAGTGGGGAAAAATAACCTTGCACACTTAGTCGATCAATTGTATCAACAATGTGAGGTAATGGGTAGGAGTCTTTACGGCTTACAGCATTAAGTCCGCGAAAATCCACGCACCATCGGAGGGACCCTCTTTCTTTTTAACTAAAACCACGGATGCACGCCATGGGCTATTACTAGGTTCAATTACATCGCGAGCTACATGGCTTTCAATTTGTTGTTCCTTCTCTTGCATTCACCTCTTTGATGCATGGGTAATCGCCTAGCGGGCATTTTAACTGGGGGCACGCATCCTCCATTGTAAAATGTGATGGTTGGACCAGACTTGTTCTATTTCTACCCATATCACTTTGTTCTTGCAAAAAGATTTGCAAGTTTACCAGAAGGTTTTTAGACTATCTTGTTCATGTATGTTTAATTTTCTCTTTGGATCTTTGCCATAGGTCCTTTAGATGTTCTGGTACTTGGTCTGTTTGGTTTGTCTTTAATCGGCTTTTTGTTTCATTTGTAGATCTTTACTGCTTAATAACACTGGTGTGGGCAAATTCAGCACTAGGCTCAATTGTAGCGATTATCCAGGCCATTGTGAACCCTTTTGCGTTCGTCGTGGGTATTCCTCCTCTAACTACCACTTGTTTCTGTGTGCGTATCTACCAATGCCTTTGCCATGAACCATTTTCTGTTTTTCAATGAATCTAAGTGGTTCTAGGATACCAGAAATTTTTGTCTCAGGTTTGTGGATAATTGAGCAGAAATCAGAGCTTCACTTTGTGCTGGGACGATCATTGCCTGGTTGACAGCTATTTTGTAACATTGTTCAACATCTTCCGCATATGGTGAATCTGGCACTGCTCGCACATCATTTCATCACCTCTGTCAAAATCTACAAACGCACTGATTTTTACTCAGGAAATCGTACCCTAGTATGGCCATCTACCTTATATCAGCGACCCATATTTCATGTCTTCCTATATAACCGTTAATCTCTAGTTCAAATTGTGCTTTTCCTAGACAAGAAATGTTATTTCCATTGGCTTGAGACCATTGCTACTGTCACAGGGTTGCAATTTTGGTCTATTGTCCTTTGTTTATTCGCTCGTAACAATTTTTGGGTTATGATTGAACAACTCGCACACCAGTATCATCAGCAATCGTTAATGGTACGGTTAATATTGACCCTTTTATGTACATTCCATCAGATGTATTTTAATTTGATTTAAAATTGTCGCAATTTGTATAACAAGGGGTCTTTTGCCTGTACAATTTGCTCTACCGAGCTTTCGCCCGAACTCGGTCAGATTTAGTTTCCCGATGGCTTTTTGGCATTTTCATTGGGATTACCATGGGCTTCCACCACGATTTGGTTTCTCTGAACCACCCCGGGTGCCTTGACAGTCTGATTCCCATATTATGGTCGGTTCCACTTTCTGTTATGTGTTCCGTTCTCCAAGTAGGACAGTGTCTTTTCATATGTCCCAATTCGCCACATGCCTAACACTCAAATAACTTGAAATGCCTTGGTAACCACATGATGTCAAACGTTAACTATGGTTACGGTTTACCATTGTTTACGGTACACAGGTCTAGTACTAAGTTGTCAAACTTTGTCTACCAATTACTCAAAAGATTTGCAATTTTCTCATCGCGATGCTCAGCCGAATTTTTCTGAAAAACGGACTACTATCTACCTTCGGTGGTGGTTGATGTTCTACTTGTTGCTTATACATCCCCGCCCTTTTTTCTCAGCAACTTGGATGGCTTTCCAACTTTACTGCAATTCTGACAGCTTCATCCAGAGTTTTAGTTCCTCCCTAAGCGAATTTGTGTATCTTATTTCCTGGGTCCGGATAGCGATTGATGAACGTCTCTTGGCCAGTCGTTCTGTCATGACATGGGGAGGCTTCTGGATTGGGCGAGCTTTACCATGCGTCGTATCTTGTTTGCGCAAGCTCGTGCGCAAGGTCTCATCGGGACGCTTAATTCTACCATCCAGTATGGCTCCGAACATCTCAGTCTGATTTTCTGGGCCAAATCTTTGGCTCAGCAACGAGCGATCCTGAGGGGTAATGGCGGCGAGCAACAGAGTCTAAGTTCACACAGAACACTTTGTGCTACCCCCCCTCAACTTGCTCCCAAGAATCATGCCTTCGTTTCTTTTCCTCATCCCACTTATCACTCTGCAACTAATTCAAACTGAATACGATAGTCATCCCACGCACATTTGTACCATCGTAAGTTGGCGCTTTGATCTTTTGAGCAGGCCCATTTCTTTTCTACTAACGGTCTAGGTCCCCCTATATACCTCTACACTTTCATTATCGCCGCCCTCCCTTGAGACCTTCACTATTGCCCGTCTCGATAACTGTTTTGGGTAACGCGAGCATTGTTGGAGGTGTTCCAGCGTTCTCTTGGATTATCTGCGATTGCATGATAATGGGCGCGCGTGTGCCGTAATTATCACGAACTTCGCGTCTGCGTTGTGCCTGACTGGAAGACCTTCTATATCTTCGCATATCGCTGTCACCTCCGAATCAGCCAGAGGAGCCTCGTATTCAATTCCAACCTCATTATCACCAGCATAATTTTCATCAAAGTCCAAGCCTTTTCCCTACTAGCGCAAGATCTGGGATTTGGTTTGACATTAGGTCGCACCGCATCCTTGACAACAACGCCATCGTTTGCGAACTACTTTGACCTGGGGGCGTATCAGGGTTTGGGTTTCCCTCTTGTAAGGTGGGGGCCCTACAAAGCCTGATCAACCCTTTTTCTGGGCGGAAGTTTCTTCCAGATCTGAGTTGCTTTCCCATTTCTTTCTGAACTTTCACAAGTTCCATTTTTGGCTTCTAGGTCATTTCGGTTGTGAATTTATATCGGGCTGCCACCAAATGTAGCGAGATGTAAGCCTGAGCGGAAAATAATAATAATAGAAAAGCATTTTTAAAACCATGGTAGCGAGCAATAAATTACAAATGCTTTTATCTAGCAAAACAATAATGTATTTATATAGTTTAAATAACAAGAATACAACCATGGCTCTGGTAGGAGATGGGGATCTCGAAGAATTTGTTGGGTGTTACTATGTGCAGCATCGCAGCAAGAGTTCCAGATGCGCAGCCTCATCTTGGTAGACTGCCTAATGCGGAATATTCACTGTGTTTTTCTATGACCTTGATTTATTACAATATTTTAATTGAATTACAGTACATGAATAATTTGTAGACAGAGAATTGATTTTATGGTTTGTCGTAATCTTAAAATACTAGTGATGTTTTATTTAAATTGATATAATCTCTGTATTCATGAAATGTACACAGACTGATCGCACAAACAGAATTGTTGAGCCAATCTCCCACTTAGGCCAAGCATTGCCGATTAATGCTGGGTTCGAACATATCAGCAATGTGTATCTAAAGAAATTATAATTCTGAATGGGAACTTGTTTTTTGGAATCTAAATCCCATCAGGATTTTCCGATCCTGAATTAAATAATTCCACAGAATTTTCCATAAAAGTTTAATCGCATAATCTCTAAAGGATTCTAATAAATAGCGATTGCATTTGCTTTAATTTGGTATGGAACTGCCGTGTTACATGCATATCACTGTTGATCAGCTGTTTCGAATCACGTGAGCATGCGCGTAAGTGTTCGTCGAGGATAAAACAATACGCGATCGCTCAAGGTCTCGGACGCACTAACAATAACAGCCTGTTAGTCCCATATTTCTCAGAAAGAATGCCCAGTTTGTAGTTCAAAAATACCTAACCTTAACTTTTAACATATCCTCGACCTCGGCTGTCTTCCAAGCTTTTGTTTTGGAATATGGTTTGTAGTTTATTCGAAGTATTTACGAAACGAACACAACCAACACACAACGTTCCTCAAAGTAACCACTTAAGACAATTTAACGCATACGGTTGGGCAAAGAATACATGGTGCCGGTGTTGTCTCGTCCTCACTTTCCGTACGGTTTTCAAAACAATATAACCTGCAAAGTATCAACTATCAAATTGTCATAACGAATTTTGTAAAATAAAAGTGTATAACAAGATATAAATAATTATTTACAAAATTTGGTGCCTGATTAAAGAAAGCCTTTGGGTTTCTTGAGGGGCTAATCGAGGAGAACTTGGGCGAGACCAAGTGATACGCTACAAAGGGGATGTTAAACCGTCCGAGCCTTGCCAGGGACGTTTATCCTGTCACACGGACCCATAACCCCTCACACGGGTTGCCCATAAGCGGGTATTGCGCTAATCAGATCCTTGTACCGACACCTCACTCGTCGAGAATCCTCCGCAGCTCATGGGGGTGTCAAAATAGAGTGATATCGCTACAAAGAGGGTGTTAAGCCTCCGCAGCGGCCGGGTCTTTTTCGCGGACAGGACCTCACAATGGGTTGGCCCAATAAAGGAGGGTGTCCTGCTACAAGGATACGGTGGTTACACTCTGCATTGTCACTCCCATCCCTCGCCCTAACTCCTAAGTACTCCTCAGTTTGTACGCCTCACACTTATATCAGTGACTGACGTCAAACTCAAATAAGAAAGCTTCAAAATATTCTGGCAACTTGAGAGAGTCTTCAAGAGCACGTCTGGTCGTTTTGAGATTTAGACACAGAATGATTCTTAAGAAGGTTTATGAAATTGTTAGTACAAGTTTTCTAGGCGTGGCAAGACGCGGGCGTGGTCTTTTCCACTGGTAAATCGGAATACTTAACCTCATGGGGATTTGATTGGGCAAACTTGGTCCTAGACCTTTGACACAAGCCCCGTTTTTATAAAGACATAAATTTATAAATTGATCTAATAATGGTGTTTAAAAATGTCTGAAGGTCTATGAAATTTACAATAAAGGTAGTTTTAAAAGGACTTAAATCTTATCTTAATCGTACATAATATCGAAAATGATGACCTAGCATCCACCGCAGATAGTGTGCATATTAGGGAAATAATCAGAAACGATGTAAAGAAATGCTAACACGCTAGCCTAACGACAAAAAATGGCGTCCTAAACAACAAATTTATTCTAAGGTAGGTGGGTTTTAAAAATTACGAAAAATAATCATTTGTATGAATTTGTACCGATATTTGGGGCCAGGAGTTTTTGGTGACTTTCCCGTGGCCAAAATGGAAGTCCAATCGCAAGAATGGAGACTGATGAACGATTTTTTAAAGATCAGGTTTGAGATCGAATTTCGAGTTTTGGCGTGGTCTGGGAACTACGGGGAATTATGCCGGTATGGAATTGGTTAATGAGGTCAGATAATATATCGTTGACATTGTATTGACGATTGGGGCTAAGAATAGACTAAATATGAATTAAAACACAATATCCTAAACCCACAAAAGGAAGGCACATCTGGGATCTAGCTAGGAGTTCTCATTTCCGATTTTGTGTATTGTGTTATCTCTACTTGATATGAAGCCTGGCACTTGCGATTTTGATGGTAAACGCAAACTGTATGTTTCAAAATTTCTATTCAATACTGTGCTTCATATTGAATGGTTAACCACTAAAACGGCAGTTTTTTCATCGAAATGGTATAAAATCGGAGTATATAAAGCCACACATTGCAGTTACCTAGCATATGTGTAGCAGGCAAATGATTGACAGAATATCGCAGTCATGCACAGAGTTGGTGGTTGTCTCATGTACAGCAGTGCAAAGTCCTCTGGTTCCAATTTTTTAAGAATTAAGGACTGGACATGGTATATGCCTACCATAGGAAATTCTTTACATTTTCCTAAGCAGCTAGAACACACTTTTGATGATGACAGGGCCACCCATCACAGTTGTAACTTCTATCTCATTCATTGACATGTAATGGATGATCGACCCAGGTTTTAAGTACCATTATGTGTACAATACCCAGATAGCACACCCTAGGAGTACCATTCTCATCAACCAAGGCACAGTTCAGTGGGTTGTACTTGTACAATGCCATTGAAACATGAACTTATCTTGTGTATTCTAGGTATCATATATTATACATAACACTCAGGGGTGTGTTTTCTAAATACATTGTTGAATGAAGTATTTGAACTGTGCCAAGTAGTTGATCCTTCATTGCCTCATAGTGACAAGCGTTGTTTTAAAACCTGTTTCTGTAATTTGAATTTTCTAATCTCGTGCATGAACTGTGTGAAATATTTTTAAATCTATTTGATTGATAAACTACCCCAATATTCCACATTGCTAGCTGAACAATCACAACCGGGGGGCACTCCCTATGAAAATGGATATTGCTGTATAAAGGCTGACCAAGAGATTTTGAAATTTTAATTTTCAAATTAAAGTTGAAGGCCTGAGTATGGTTGATGCCTGTCATATATACTGTTGTAATATCATCCTCTCTAATTACCATGGTTCTATGATCTCCAGTATTTCCAAAACATATTAAGTACTAACAATCCTCGCTAATCGCTGGTTGTCTTTTTAAAATACTATTCTTGTTTGTTTATATCTTGGGAATGAAATGGATTTGAGGGCTCAAATTTCAGGCCAATGAGAAAAATACTGCCTTCCGATCGGAACACGCACCTTAAATGTGGTATTCAATCTGCTCTTGTCAATATTGATTTAACTTTGCCCAACTTTGCCAACTGTTCATGAAGTTCTGCATGAGCTACATGTACTTTGCAACAAGCACCAAAAAAACCAAGACCAGGAAGCAGGTGAGTTAACATGTTAAAAAGGAAGCTAGAAGCGCAAAATGACACAATCTAACCTTCAAGTTGACAAGGGTCTTTTCCTTGAGCAATGTAAGCATGCCCGTACGCAGGGGGGGGGGGTGCAGGTGCGGTCGCAGCAACCCCCCCCCCCCCACAACTTCCACAAAAGGGGAAAAAGGTCCAACCTTTTTGCTGAAAATTTTGATAAAAAAGTCCAAAATTAAGAGAAATTTTGCCACAAAAGTCCACATTTTGTTGATAAAATGTTCAAAAAGTTCCAAAAAAGGCCATTTTTTTAGGAGGTTATGTCCACTTTTAGCTACTTTTAAACCAAAAAAGTCCACTTTTTCAAAAACGATCCACTTTCGAAGTCCCGCACCCCCCAAATAATCCTGCATACGTCCCTGAATGTAAGATGTACAAACAACTGATTGAAGAATCAAAATGTAGTTTTCCGGAAATGGAATCTCTCTGTATGTAATTGGCAATGCAGTTTTTCAGAAGGTCCATAAGCTATATGTTCCTGAATGCAGCGAGGGCCCCTTCCTGAACACACTTGGGCAAAGACTTCGCAAATACATTTGCCTCATTCTTACATGGAAAGGTTGATGCAATATGTGCCAAGTTAGATAATAATGGTTTTGCCAAAGATAAGTGTCAACTGTGGCTGAAAACTGCACAAGAGAAAATGCAATATCTTCATCGCGCGTGCAAATGATCCTATGCCAACTCCCCTATTTGAAAGATTGTTTAGACTTGTTGGTTCCTGATGTAACCAAAATATAAACGAATCTTTGAGTTCTGGGATTGAACAATTCCAGAAATAAAGGGTGATGCAAAGTATCCTTGTATGGGCGAATAATGTGTCAGAGGTCGGAAAAAAATAAATAATGGGCGAGGCGGAGCCGAGGCCATTTAATTTTTTTGGAGAGGATACATTAGAGCCCATAAATATACTGCAAACCCTTTATTTCTATTTCTATTAACGGAAAAACAGCGTGATATAATGAGAAAAAGCATTGGCGAACATTATTGCAGAATAATGGGCAGTTAAAATGACCAATCAGAATGCGCCATTTTCAATAATGGGCAAGCCAGAGGTAATAGAATTTATAAGTTGGCCCATGTGAAACCGCCTATCAAAAACAGGACTCTGATGTTAAAAAGATCTGAAAAATTATCGGCAATTGCGAACTGATGTTTATTGTCCAAGTACTCGAGAAAGCAGTCTGATCTTACTTAGCTATGCATAAAAATGGCCTTTATTTCTAATATGCATATCGCCAGTTCATTAAAATGAAACAGCCAGCTTTGTGTAGTCAATGATCTGCTTTTGGCGTTAGACAAGGAATGAAGCAGTGTTGATTTTGCTTGATTATTCGGCCGCATTTGACACCATCACCCATTTCAATCTTTTTTGAGCATCTATAAAGTCGGTATGGCATTGGGGCACTGTGCTACGATGGTTGTAAATCATATCTTACTACCCTGACAAAAAAATAAATGTAGCAGTACGCAGCGTGTATGTTAGTTTCTTGCTAGTATAAACTGACTGGTAGCAGCAAATTAGTCTTCAAATACACCTAACAGGAATGTAGCGCAAACTTAGTCTACAACAAAGCTAGCAGGTCGAAGCTAGCAGCAAACTTAGTTACAATTTCACGTAACAGGAAACTAGCAGCAAAATATACAATGAAGGAAGCTAGCAGCAAACCGGTTTGCTCCAGCTCAAATCACAGTGAGTCCAAATGGGGGCTGGGTGATGCAGGAAGTCTTAAAGACATCAAGGGTGTTTTTATTTGAATATAAGGGGCTGTTTTTATTGATATATAAATCAATCCCCCGGAGGTGGAGCAAATATTTCATACTTTGTGAAAAAAAAAAGTTTTTCTTGAAAACTTGATAATAAAATCAAATTTTCAGTTGAGCACTCAAAATATTCATGCATCCCTTCAAGTACCATGTGTTTGAACTATTTAAGTAGGTTCCTGGGGAGGGATGCACAGTATACAAATTATGTAACAAGGTAAAAAATAACACCCCAAAACAAGCTGTTGGTATCCTGCCCTCATTCGCCTTCAATTTCCTCCAACCCTGAGGACCCCAGCCAACGCCATGGACTGGAGAGTGGGGTCGCTGGGGGGGGGTTTTTTTTTTTTTTTTTTTTTTTTTTTTTTTTTTTTTTGGGGTTCGGGGGGTTTGTTTGGGGGCTTGGGGGGGGGGAGAGAGTTAGAGACTGGTTTTGGGTTTTCAACAGCATATTTACACACTTATCTGCAGTTATTTTTCCTGGCTTCTTGAAAATTACCTCAACAACTTTCCCACAACAGCTGAGGACTTTCACACTCCACCAAGGAAAAGTAGACAGTCAATGTGTTGATTAAGACCACTGTTTTGAGTTTCTAAACATCTTGGAATTTCATCTTGGATGCGAAAGTTTAATAGTTAACTACCCATGGATGAAGGTCAATTGAGACAATAGCCGGGCTCTTTAGGTGCGTGGTAGTTTCCCATCCTTGCCCTTTTTATCTCACTTTCTAGTTTTAATTTAACTAGCAGTTTGTGTGTTAAAATTTAATGTTTTAGACACATGATAGATTTGGAAATAATGAGTTAAATTAAAAGGTACCTTCACCTTAGAACTATAATGCTATATTGATCACATGCAGATATCACAGTGCATATGTTTGAATGATAACCATTGAACTATTTGACAAAATGGTTAGACAAGGCTATTTACTTGACAAAGTTAGTCGATTAGGATTTCTATGGGTTTTAGTCTTTTAATCATCTATATGTGTAATTAGAATAGTCCTTTTACTTTGGTCCTTGGCTATCCTATTTGAATTGTGTCAAAATGTAAATATCTAAGGTAGCTAACAAATGAAGGCACTCATTGCAAAGTAGCTAAAGGTACGATGAAGAAATAATGGTTTTTGAAGTTGTGAGTACAATTCAATGCCAACTCGACTGTATAGGAATCTTATTTTTTGTTTAAAACTAAGTTTTTGTGTTTTAGTGTGATTTAACAATTATGATTACAATTAGAATTGAGGAGCTTCTCGCTCTCCCGCAAAATACATTTGTCTACTAATTGATATTATGGTTTAAATTCAAATAATCAGTATATGCCAATTTGTTATGTTACACTTAATTGTTTGTTTCATATGATTTAATGAAATTACATTTCTTAAATTTACTCAGGTCAAGTTTTAAAGTGAGAATATTATTGTGCACAAATCTGTTTTATACGGTCCTCTATGGGGAGACCTTTTGACATTTATGTTCATGGCCTCTTCAAATTCAGGCCAGTATAAATTACTATTGCGGCTGTATTTTCGGGCGGCTTTGCTCTATCATAACTGTCAATCCACTCTTGGCTGGTTGATTGTGCAGCATTCCCCCCTGATTGCGATATGTAAATAGATGCACTATAGTCTGTGGTCATTTTATTAGAAATTACCCTTTTTTTTACTAGGGCATGATGGTTAATGCTATAGTTTGGTTCCAGCTCTAATCTCTAACTCTACTAAGGTCATTCTGGATTTCTTAAACAATTTGTTGGTAGAAGAATTATTATAATGGGTATTTTGGGTGTTTGTATTATTATGAATCAAGTAATGAACATTTTTAACCAAAAGAAGTATGTTTCAGTGATATAATTAACTGCTGTTTGACAGAAAGTTTTGAGAATCTTTTCTGATAATTTATAATTAGTTGTAATGAATTAGATAGCCAGTTAACGGTGATCTATGAGGACAATTAGATTGATCAAGTATTTAATGTACATATATTTTTTTATTGAGGCTTATCGTTTAAGTGACTTTTCTATTCTGCAGCGTATTCAATTTTTAGACATTGGTTTGCGTAGGAAAACCTTTATATGGGTTCTAGGTTGGTGAATTGGCACCTAGTTAGAGTGAAATTGTAAGCTAAAGACATTGGATGCAGCCGATGGGAGCTGTCACCAGCTCTATTTATTTAAACAAGCAGTATATTATGTAGAGTGATGTTTTATCTCTTCTTTAGGCGAGGGACTGTTAGAGCCATACTAGGAAGGATTCCTGTAGCTGAATACCTGAACTTGGTTGGATCTTTGCCGGAGGAAATCATGAGTACTCCAACGAAGTGAAACTTAAACTTTGACTTTTCCTTTGGACAACGCATTCTTTGTCGGCATCCAAATTTGAACATTTGAGTGTGAGAGGTGTTATTGCAATGTGTAAAGCATGTGCTATAGAGAAGTCATTATAGCAAAATAAATAAAACAGGATAATATTCCAGATCATACTTATACACAAAATTGAATTCCATTGTTTTCAGTATAATCGTTTGGTTTGTGTTATTATTTGAGTACATGACACGGGTACACATAAAGTATGAAATTGCCTCAAGGGATGTTGTCCCGCTTGTTATCATAATCGGTGCAAAAAATGCTTTGAAATGATTTCTAAACTTTTGAAAGGACATAAACCTGCAAAAAAAAAAACCCGCTTGTTTGGTGATTAGGCACTGAAAAACTTTGTTTGATAGTGTTGTTCAACATGCCAATTAGCTGTTATAAAAAGTGACAGTAATAATGAATAATGAAAGTGGACCTCAAAAATCTCCAACAGGAAACTAGAATCAACATGAAGGGGTCACCATTTTATAAATTGAGTCACCTGGACTTAAACTAAATGGTAGAAAATAACAAAAAATTGTGCTTTTTTTCATTC
Organism: Ophioderma brevispina; assembly: GCA_023653785.1. Classification (NCBI taxonomy): domain Eukaryota; kingdom Metazoa; phylum Echinodermata; class Ophiuroidea; order Amphilepidida; family Ophiodermatidae; genus Ophioderma; species Ophioderma brevispina. The sequence continues at coordinate 35,139 of JAMKCH010010437.1, read as the reverse complement.
AACAGAGTATTACATTTAATCAATACATTTCGTAAAAGTTCACATTTTTGGAAACTTATATTACAAACGATTTGCCCAAGGCATTACGTAACTTTATTTGTACAAGGTGGGTCAGAAATATACAGGGTGAAATATGAGAAACCAAAAAAGTTACGTTTTTATTGTCATGGTGAACTGAACTGTGTGGTTTCCTTTTATGAATGTATATGGATCAAAACAAAAAAAATGGATTCAGAAAGGTATGTTAGGGCCCTTCAAACATGCAAGGAAGAAAGAGTACACAATACCATGTGTTTAAATATACAGGCGTGGTCCAAAAAATTATGTGCTATTCTGAAGTGCAAAATCCTGTATAAAAAGGGGGGGAAGATTTTTATACCATTTTCAGTAGTAAATCTTTTCCTGGTCATTGGTTATGGAAGCAAGTTGTTTTCAAAACAGAAAACCCTATCTTGTGTCTTTGATGATGCAGGGTGATCCAGAAATAAAGTACCCTGGAATTCAAAATGTTAGAATATGCATTTTCTGAGTAAGGGAATACCGCTCTTGCACAAACAAGGTACTCGGATTTACATTAATGCATAAAATACATACCCGCTGAATGTCGCGATCACTCACATGCGAGTAAATGCAAGTACAATTGTATATCTATTAATATACCCCACCGTTTGGCCTCCCCAACACCCCGCCCCGTCCCCCTCCCCGACACCACCCGCCCGTCCCACCCCTCTCCGATACCCCCCGCCTGTCCCCCTCTCCGACACTGCTCCCGTCCCCCTCCCCTCCACCACCCCCCTCCTTGCCCCACATCCCCGGAACCCCTCGCCCTACTGTACACCACCCCCGTTCTACACCGGCACAGGTCACCCCTCCCCCCTTGCATATCAAATGTACCGTTCTTTATACAGCATTATGCATATTTAATTAGAATCAATTGCAATCAAGAAATCCCCTTTACTTTGGCCCGCAGGCACTTTGACCCAATTACCATTCACACAAAAGATGTGTGCAGAGTGGTTTTTCACTTAGGCGGCGGAATTTTGTATAATCCGATGTCACCGATTTAGCGATACAGCAATTAGCTCATTTTTTGAATTGGCAATTTGCATACCTGAGCCGCATATATATCACACACTTTTCAAAATGGCAAAGAAGATGCCGGCACCGGCCATGATAGGGTTTCAGTGCAGTGATTGGAATTTGCGTATCAATGCACCATTCAAAAATATAGTGATAACGCCGATTTTTGGTCCCCCGTCAACTTTAGTTGGCGAAGGGGGACTATAGAAAAGGTAAGCAGTCCGTGCGTGTGTGTGTCCCTCACGATATCTTTTTGGACTAACAATTGTGGAAGTCCATCTCGCACATAGATGTATCTCAGTAAGGGGTTGGGTGTTGGATACAAATGGTCCATGTGCATGGGTCAAGTCCCCCCCCCCCCAAAATGTTGTGGGGGGTCAAAATAGGGTCAAATATGGGCAAAAATAGGTCTAAATCGCTATAATAAACTTTGTAAACACCCTCATATCTTTTGCTGATTGAGTGCAAGTATGGGTGTCCCATCTCGACACCATAGATGTCACTCAAGTAGCTCCTCTGCGATGATTTGTCTGGAGGCCGTCATTTGGCATACACGTCAAAGTCGTCAATGGGGTAACAAAACAGGCAAATGAGCTAAGTTGCTATATACCTTATCTTTGTGGTAGGAGTGATGAAAATGGGTGGGGGTGGTCAACATTCAGTGTCAAAAATTTTGAAGGTCATTTCAAGGTCATACGGGGTCATCCAAGGTTAAAATCCTTAACATGGTGGTGGGATGATGAAATTGGGTGGGTGTGATCAACATTCTGTTCCAAAACTTTGAAGGGTCATGTGAAGGTCCATGAGGGGTCATCCAATTTCAAATCACTAAATATAGTGTAGGAGGATGAAACTTGTGGGCTGGTCTTCCTGCGGTCGCGGTACCGTGTCTGCTCTCTCAGTGCCAAAATTTTTGAAGGTCATTTTGAGGTCATGCGGTCAGGGTCAAGCACTAAATGTGGTATGAGAGTAAAAAAGTGGTGAGTGTGGTCATCATTCAGTGCCAAAAAATTTCATGGTCGTTTCAAGGCGTGTGGGGTCAGTTAAGTCAAATCAGTAATCATGTGGTAGGAGGATGCATCTTGGTGGGTGTGGTCCACCTTCAGGGTTGACACTTGGAAGTCATTTCAAGGGGGGGGGTCATGTGGGGTCATTTCAAGGTCAAATCACTTACATGTGGTAGGCGATGAAACTGGTTGGCCAGCACAATCTTCCCCCTGAATATTAAAATTGGTTGCCCTTCTTGTTCTTAGCTACGCAACATGGTCGGGGGACCTTTGTGGTTCGAGAACCGCTTGATTGCTATTAATTAGCTCATTTGGACATATGGAAATTGTCCGAAATATGCCAAAAATCTACTCAGTCGAGAACTTTCAACCCGCTCCTCCCCCAGTTACATCATGAAAGTCCCTCATGAAAGTCAATATTTTTCCCATAACCCGCCCGCGTTATGATTTTCTGCCCACGTTTGAGATGCTGAAATCCCTGAAATTATTTTCATAATTTTGTATTTAAAGAAAATATCAAGGTTTCTTCTTGTGATCACATCTTGTAATGTGATTATATATTTCTAAATGTAGGGTGGTGGTTTGACACAATATTGTAGCTATTAGAGCATGCTGAAGGTTGGTGAAATGGCTGCTTCTTCAAAATTATGAATAATGAAAAATTAAATAGTTGCCTCATGATTTGCAAAAATGTTGCGGGAAACATAACATTGACTTTCATTGGCCTTACATGCCTTATAGAACTCCAGCCTAACTTGAATACAAGCCTTGCAGGAAAATGTTATTAAATTATGCAAATTAGATACTTAATTAGCATATTTTAAACGCCCAAAATCTGATCAGGTTGAGAACTCATCAACCCGCTTCTTCCCACCAAGTTACATCATCGGAGCCTTACGGAACTCCAGATATATTGTACACAATATGCCCAAATGTTGACATTTTCTGTGCAATATTGACTTTTTTCCCTATACCTCCGAGAGACACAGGGGAGGACCCTGGGGGAATGAATTACATAGTTAGTAGGGGGTTTTCCCCTCCTATAATATACCCAAGTTTGGCTACTCTAGCTCATCCAGAAAAAAATATGCCCAGGGTTAACATTTTTATCACAGACATAATGGACATATATACGGACGGAGCCCATTTTTTACTCACCTCCCGAACTTCGTTCGGCGGGGACAAAAATCTAAACATGGTCATATTATGTTGAGTTGGCAGAATGGCTCACAGCAAACAATGTTATTTCAAGACATGTCAATCATATAAAGGGGCATTTCGTGGTCCACAACCTCATCCCCAGACTAACCTAAAAAGTTGAGATTTTGATATTATCTGAATCGTTAGCCCTAGTAACCTATGTGCCTAATCTTGCCCGCAGATTCGGTCATATTTGTAGAAAATTCACAATTTTGTACTTTTTGTCCATAAACGGACAGAAATTACAGTACAGTGGCCTATGGGACCGTAGGAAACAAACGATCGTTCATAACACAAAACCGCAAGACTGGAATCAACTCAAATTTTGTGAATTAAGCTTTTCTCAAGGATAGTGAACGATAAATATAACAGAAGGTGCTGAAATCACGAAATGCACCTTCAAAGGTAAAGCAACACAATGAGAGAGTTTTAGTGAAGGACAAACTTATCCAACTCTACAATAATTTTAACTAATAATATAACAGCGCATGTCATATGGAGTAATATCACTTTCATTTGTGAATGTTACTTGGGAGTTTCATGCATAACAGACATATTTTTCTAGAATAGCAATTGTGGTTAATGTCTTCATCATAACATATAACTAGAATGTTTCTTTATATTTTTCAGAACCAGGCTTAGAACATGGCAAATTTTCAACCCACCCAGGAAACCCATTCCTTTGACTGTGTTGACTACTCTTCCTTTCTTACATCTGGACTCTATGAACTTTACAAGCAGAAGACTTTCTGTGACATCACCATCAGTGTAGGACACAGGTCATTCTTAGCTCACAGAACAGTGCTAAGCATAGCTAGCTCTTACTTCAAGACAATGCTCACATCTGGATACCAAGAGGCAGGTAGCTCTGAGATTACCATTGAAGGAGATGGCGAAACCTTTGGATCTTTGCTAAGATTTGCTTACACTGGTAATCTGCAGTTGTCAGAAGCCAATGTGGGGAGTGTGCTCAGCATGGCATGTTATATGCAAATTGACAAAGTTATTCAGCTCTGTGAACAATTTCTCTCTAAAACCACGTTAGACAAGTCACTGTCGTTTGATACTGCTTGCGTGCTGCTGCCCCTTGCTGATAATCTTTGTTTGCAAGAGATAGCGGCGATGCTGCGGAAGTTTCTTATAACTAACATTCTTGAGTTCATTGAGACTGACCTTTTTCTAGACCCTCAGACTGTTGATGTTGTTTTGGACTGCTTTCAAAACTCTGATGCCATGGCACACTTTGAATGTTCAGAAGAAAAGGTTTGTTGTTTTTGGTTATAATATTATTAGGGAACAATACAATAAGCAAAATAAAAACCTCTATTCATTCAGAGTTGCAGATTTGGACAATTAAAATAATGGCAAACAGTGGGACATTTTATCCAATTTGGGCTTTATTGTAATATGAGTATGGCTTGGCTTTAATTAAAACAAATTGAGGGACAAAGTTGCCAAACAAAGGGCTTTTGTAGGTCTGAAGAACAAACACACACAAAACACACACTCACACATGGCCTACAGGATGGACATAACATTGCTACCATTTTTAGTGCATTTAAAATTACACTTACCATTGCACTGCAACCATTGAACCTAACAATTCTTAGATGTTTAATTAAAGGGGCGTGTTCCGATCGTCTTTGGGACCCCCCTGATTTACCCGGAAGTAGTATCGATTTTGATATCTGATGACAGGCCGTATTTTTCTCATTGTCGTCCTGAAATTTGAGCCCTCGAATCCATTTCATTCGCAAGATATAAACAAAAAACCGCCGTTTTAGTGGTTAACCACTTTATTAGCACAGTATTGAATAGGGCTTTGCAACATGCATTATTGCGTCTACCATCAAAACCGCAAGTTTGTTTCCCACGGTACTTGATGGGGTGTATGTGCAAGTGCCAGGCTCTCATATCAAGTAGAGAACACAATACACATAAATCGGAACAACCACCTTTAATGGACATTATATTGCAGCTTTTTTTTCAATGTACACTTAGTCTTAAATATTATGTTTTATTTTACTCCCCAGATTTTGAACATAATGTTGTCTTGGATGAGGCATGATTGGCATCAACGCAAAGGGTATGCTGAAAGTCTACTGAAGAATGTACGGCTTTGTCTAGTTCCTGTTGAATGTCTCAGGGAGCTCATTGACGATGATGAATTACCTGGATGTAAGACGTTGCTGACAGAAGCTTTACAAATCATAGAGGCTAGCAAGGGTGTGAATCCTCTAACACTGGCTAGAAAGTATCCATCGTTGTGTGCACCAAGGGGTCTAACCACAGTAGGCAATTCATCCTTTGTTTTGTAATCCTGTACTTTGTAGAAATAAAATTGAAATATAGGAAACCAAAATAATAGTTTCATGCTCGTGTAAACATAGCAAAACTCTGCTGGAATTTGCTTGATCATGACTAAAATAGCCTATCGATGGTGGAGCAACTTATTATCGTCCAATTTCCCTAACCAGCTGCTTATGTAAGACCATGCAAAGCATGATTAAGGCCTGTCTTGTTTGGATCTTAGAAAGTAATAAACTGATATCTAAGTGTCAAAGTGGTTTCCGGAAGGGTTGAAGTACTATTGACCAACTTGCTCATCTTGAATTTTCTAATCGTGATGGTCTTGTTAGAGGACATCATCTTGTGTAGGTATTCTTTGATCTAGAGAAGGTCTATGATACTACTTGGAAATATGGTATTTTGAAGGATTTGCATAATTGAGGACTTAAGAGGTAAAATGCCTTTGTTTATTAAGAATTTTAGGGTACGTCTGGGAACAGTATTATCAGAATTACGTAATCAAGAGATGGGTGTACCACAGGGTAGCATTCTCTCTGTTACACTTTCTTTTGAAAATTAATAGTATTTGCTAAAGTGGTCAATACAGGAATGGAGAGGTCATTGTTTGTAGATGACTTCTCCATTTCCTATTCTTCGTCAAATATAGCCACTATAGAAAGACAGATGCAAAATTGCCTCAAGATTCAGCGGTGGGCAGATGAAAATGGTTTCCGTTTTTCTAAAACTAAAACTGTTTGTATGCATTGTTGCAACAAAAGACGTCTTCACCTTGACCCAGAACTAAAAATGAATGGTTCCCCTATTGCTGTCATTTCACAGACTAATTTCTTAGGCCTAATATTTGACAGTAAATTAAACTTCAAAGCTCATTTTGACTACTTGCGGAATAAATGTCAAAAAGCTCCGAACCTTTTAAAAGTAGTTTCAAAGAGGGACTAGGGTGCAGATCGCTCAGTCTTACTTCGCCTTTAGAGATCAAAATTGGACAATGGTTGCATAGTTTATAGTACTGCTCATAAGTTATATTTGAAGAAGCTTGAACCTATTTAGAATCAAGGTCTCCGACTATGCTTGGGTGCTTTTCGTACCTATGCAAAGCTTGTATGTCGAAGCTAATGAACCTCCTTTACATCCAAGATGGGAAAATTAGCTCATCAATATGCACTAAAACTTAAAAGTAATGCTGATATTCCAACATATGAGAGCACTTTTTACCTATTTCTATACTAGTAAACCTAATGCTATTCCATCATTTGGAATCCGTATAAAAGGGGGTTTTTCACAGGTGTGTCCAAATGCTGATAACATTGCATCATTTGATTTTCCCATTAGTCCTCCTTGGACAAATGTTGAACTTGATATTGACCCAACTTTACGTCAATATAAGAAGAGTGTAACTGATGATTTTATTTTTCAAGCTAAATTTGATGATTTTAGGCATAAATATCATCAGCATCGAGCTATTTATACAGATTGGTCCAATGTTTTGGAAAGGGCTGCTGCGGCAGCTTTAAGTTTGGCGTGATCAACGTCAAATTAGGTTACCTGATTTCACTGCCGAATTGCAGGCACTTAAGTTGGCGTTAGAATTACCTGAAATTTCTAATGAGAGTCATTTTATTATATTATGCTGATTCATTATCAAGTCTTTTGGCTTTGAAAGGCAGAGTGTCGTCATCCCTATATTGCTGAGCTGTTGGAAGTATTCTTCAATTTGTCTCAATTGAATAAATCCGTTGTTTTAGCGTTAGCTTGGATTCCGAGCCATATTGGTATTCAAGGCAATGAAAAGGTTGATGTATTGGCGAAAGAAGCCCTTAATTAATATGGATATAACAAACATTGAGATCCCTTTTACAGATTCTAAGGTTTCTGTTAATATCAGAAATATGTGGCAAATACTGTGGGATTCATTTCCTAATAATAAAATGCATGCTTTGCAACCAACTGTTGGAGCTACGGGCAGTTCAGGTTTGATTGTACGAAGGGACGAGATTGTTTTTGCGCATTCTAAAATTGGTCATACTTAAATGACCCAAAGTTATTTGCTTAGAGGTGAGCCAGTCCCTCAGTGTATTCCTTGTGATTGTGCTCTTTCTGTGAAACATGTTTTACTTGAATGCATTGATTATGCGCTTATACGTAGAAAATATTATAGCGTCCCAGATTTGAAAACATTATTTCAAGATATGCCTCTTCATGTGATAAATTCCTGAAAGAGGCTGATCTGTTTAAGTATTTTTAACTTTTTATAAATGTTATTAGAATTAACTAAAGTGTAAATTTTTTTACGGTTTTAAATTTAAATGTTTAAAAACCTTATCTTAATCGCCCATTATGACCTTATCATAATGGGCGATTTCAACGCAAAGGTTGGAGCGGGTAATCAAGGAGAGTCATGCACAGGTAACTTTGGGCTCGGGCATCGATTGAACGGAGTCACGAAGAATGAAATTGATTACATCCTTACTGATAAGCACATCACTTCCTCAGAAGTATCAGTCATAAGTTAAACACAGGCAGTGGCCACCGCATGCTTCGAGCCTCCGTTACGATTAACACCAAACTAGAGAGAGCAAGATGTATGAAGCAACAGAAGAAACCAAATGCAGAAGCTCTCAGAGCTAAGGCTGTGGAATTTCAACTGAAGTTGTCCAACAAGTTTGTGGCTCTACAGTTGGATTCATGCAAAGATCTCTATACGCAGTGCGGTACCATCACTTATTTATGGAGATTGCGGTAGAAACTGCTGGCAGAGATAAGCTATCAAGACCTGAAAAGCTCTCTATGGAAACAAAACAACTGAGGGAGAAAAGACGACAGATGAAGAGGAGTGGAATGGGAATGCAACATGTAGAATACACTGAGACTTGCAAGACCATCAGGCGACGTATGAAAGAGCACATTCATCATTACAACGAGCAAGAACAGCTGAAAGCTCTTGAAATCAAACAAAGGACTTAAATCAGCAAGACGGAAACAGTGTCTAGGAAGGAACAACATCATAGCCCTGAAGGAGGAAGATGACACTCTAACTTAAGATCTCGATAGGATGGTCAAAAATGTGAAGAGTTTTATACCAACTTCTACAGCACCAGACAACCACAAGAAAAACCTTTTGCTAAGGCATGTACCTAAAAAGTGGAAACACCACCCCCTTACATCATGCCTTCGGAAGTAAGAGATGCAGTAAAGAAACTAAAGCGAGATAAAGCCCCTGGAGAGGATAGTATTACAGCAGGGGTTCTTCAAGATGGAGGTGAGCCCATTATTGAGGTACTTACAAAGCTGTTCAACAGATGCCTTACAGAGGGAAAAGTCCCCAACAACTGGAAAAATGCATCTGTAGTTATTCCCCATAAGAAAGGAGATACATACGACATCAAAAACTACAAGCCAATAAGCCTACTACCTGTAATGTACAAGGTATTCTCACAGGTCCTGCTGAAAAGATTGCTGAACACTCTGGAACAACACCAACCAAGAGCCCAAGCTGGTTTTAGACCAGGATTTTCTACCACTGATCACATACATGTTGTAAGTCAGCTACAAGAGAAAGCCAATGAGTATAAGATCCCAATCAGCTTTGCCTTTGTTGACTATGAGAAGGCGTTTGACTCTGTTGAATTCAAACCACTCTTCCCAGCACTTGAAAACCAAGGAGCTGACCCAGCCTACATCAATCTCTTACGTGACCTTTACAGTGGAGTCTCTTCCACCCTAAAGCTCCACAAGGACAGTGACAAGATCAAGCTAGAAAGGGGAGCAAGACAGGGAGACACAACATTTCACCCAAACTCTTCACCTCATGCTTTCAAGATGCCATCATAAAGGAGATTAACTGGGAAGGAAGAGGACTCAACATTGATGGTGAAAATCTCTCTCACCTGATCTTTGCCGACGATATTATCCTGATTGGCAAGTCACCAGAGGAATGGGAAAGCAAGCTAAATGACATTCACAGCACCAGCAAACCGGTCGGACTCAGCATGCATGTTGGGAAAACCAAAGTGATGTTTAATGACCACACAAGGAAATCCGAGATAACTGTAGACGGGAAAGTCATTGAAGAGGTCAACAGCTACATCTGCCTTGGGAAGACAGTGATGCGTGATTGTGCCTTACTGCCTGAGATCAGAAGGAGAATTGGACTAGGCTGGGCAGCATTTGCAAAAGTGGAAAACATCATGAAAAATAAGAAGACGAGTATGGAGTTAAAGAGGAAGGTGTTCAATGAATACATTCTTCCTGTTATGACATACGGCAGTGCATAACACCACGATGGAGATGCTTGCCGTTGCACAGAGGAAGATGGAGCGAATCATGCTTGGCATCAGACTTCAAGATAAAAAGAGAAACTGGTGGATTCGATCACAGACAGGAGTTACTGATATTATCGACTGCATTAGGAGTGCCAAACATAGATGGGCAGGCCACGTGGCTAGCCTCAGGCCTAACAAGTGGACCATCAGAGTGTGAGAGTGGACCCCAGAGAATGGACCAGAAGCCAGGACGTCCAAAAACCAGATGGAGAAACGAAATGATAAAAACAACTTGGTCCAACTTGGACAAGACTGGCTAAAGATCGAGATTTGTGGAACATTCTAGGGAGGGGTTCCTACTTCGTGAGTGATCTAAGCCCTGAATATGGAATATGGAAATATAGATCTTAATGACACGATATGACACAATTGTGTTTGAGTTGTCGTTAAATTTTAACACTCAATCAATGGTGGAGAAAGCCAATTGATAAATTGATAAACAAATATTCATATTTTATGCCTTGCTGCGGTTGTTAGTAATAATTGGTCCACTCATGGTTTAATTTATAATTAAAATTGCTATGAAAACCGTATGAAAAAATATTGTTCCTTGTACCCACGAGTGCTCACGCCGCTCACCAAAGTTCAAACCCTTGAAAATTGACCTTTTAGTGGTTAAATATGCAGTGTTTTCTTACTGCATAAATGAGACTTGTTGTGCAGACTGTGAGAGTTCTTGATTCTTCCCCCACACTTTGAGAAGATATTGGCACACTTTGGCCAGGTAGTTCTGACACGGTCCTTTTTTACCTTTTTATCAGGAATTTTGGAGCAAAAGAAATCCATGATAAGCCACCCCCTCCAAAAAAAAAGCTGTCCTCACCCCAGGTTTGCTTCAGAAGACTCCCCCATACGTGCTACTGTTAGCCACTGCTACTCTCTACAGTTTAAGGGTGTGTGTTGTTTTGCTTTTCATAGAATATAGCCATTTTGAACATTATGCAAATTAGGTGCTTAGTATTTTGGTGATGACAGACGACGTGTATATCCTTGCACTAGTACATACCCAGTTCGGTGTAAATGGGTCTTTGCATTCTGGTGGGAGAAGTGAAGGTTTACCTTTATGGTTGACGAGGGATGGCCCAACATCTACGCTACACAGTGTGACCGCCGAATGTTAAGTATGTCAACAAGGTTGAGGTAAAAAGGTTACAAAGATTCCCGGAGGCATGGAAAAATGAATTTGTAGGTGAAAAGGTACTTCGGAAGGTCTTCCATGCTGATGCTGTTAGCCTACAATAACAGATGGAGTTAGCTTTGCAGCAAATTAAAGCTAGTAAGATCACATATGTTGAGATATTATGCTACTTATAGATGCTAAATATGGGGCAAAGTCGAGGTCATTTGTTTTACTCTCCGTAACAAAACATGTCCAAATCATAATGTAATAATCTATTTTTTCCTATTTTTTGTCAGGCTTTGATGTTCACCTCAGCCATTTATGCTCGCTTTTATGACACTACCAAACAAAGGTGGACCGAATTCTCAATGACACCACCGGGGTATACATCCGGCTTGAAACGCACAGCCCTCCATACCATGATTGTCATTGGTGACGAGCTGTATGCTGCAGGAGGACTAGTATCTGTAGGAAGTTCTACTAACGCTACAAACAACTTCTTTAGGTACAATCCAGCAAATAATGATTGGGATGCACTTGAAAGAATGAACAAAGCTCGCAAAAAGTGTGCTCTGGCAGAGCTTGCTGGGCATATCTATGTTGTTAGTGATAATGAACGTTCAGTTGAGAGATATAGCATCGCGGAAGGGAAATGGTCTAACCCCGATGAGGTTTCTCCCATGGTGGTGGCCGTGAATAATGTGTCTGCCGTCAGTTTTAATGGAAATATTTGTGTGTATGGTGACGACAAGCCTGGTGTACTACAGACATACATACCATCAACAATACATGGTATAATAGCGACGAGATTTATTTAGCAGGTTCATATGGTGACTTGGATCTTCCAAAGATTATCCACCAGTTTTAACTGTGCATAACGGAAAATGTTATCTGGTTTACACTCTGAATATAATACCTCATTCAAAGCGTATTGTAAATGTCCTCGAGTGCGATGTACGTTTTGTAAGAGATGTGCCATCACTATCTGTTACTGGACTGCACTCACAAGGTCCTATACCAAAGAATGACTGTGATGCTTTCGTTATTGATGGTGATGTGTGTGTTGCAGTGGGCGGCTGTGTACATAACACAGGCATCAAGATCGTAGATGGAAAGACCGACACTGATTTAACCGCTTGGAACGGTCTTGCTAAACAGAATATTAAAGAAAGCGTTGTGTGCTACACATTTGACCGATTTCGCCTGCGTGAAAAGAAAGAGCTGGTGTAAAAAGAAAATTTGCTTCTCTGGAATTGGGAATAGAATTTAAAGTCTGACTCAGAGATTTCAGAATATAATTTTTTAATATATTAATTAAAAATAATCAACTAGAACTAAAGATAATCACGTAGAATGCTCAATACAAAGGTTGAGATGAATCGGATTTTTTTTTTTAAAAGTTTGAATCTTTTTATCATTTATGTGTATATAACAGTGCCATAGGATATAACAAAATTTCCGGATCCGGAATTTTTCAAATAAGATGTGATTTTCTATATGAAGGACTTCGATTTGAGCTAAGCTATTTCACACAGTGATTAGTATATGGAAAGCATTATGTTCATACAAAAAACACAATATGTTGAAAATTGAAGGCGCCCTCATCGGGAAATCTCCTGAGTCAGCCTTTAAAAGTGGGTGGTATATTTAGCCTGAACAATCTCAGTGTATGTTGCGGGTAATCTATTTGCATTCAACATTAATGTTCAGATAACATACCTGTAAAACAAAGGATTAAAAAAATTTGGCCTACTATTATGAAAGTACATTTTCATGTCCAGTAAAAGTACATTATTTGCTCAAGTAATTTGACCACGTTGATGACACATTACACACCATGTGGGGATGTTCAGTTCAGTTCAGTATGGATATCCCGCCTATTATTTCAGGCGCACCCCTTCAGATTTACTGCCGCAGTTAAGTTGAAGGGTCCGAAGTACGCTATACCAACAGCTGTTAGCTACTGTAGTAAATCCAATCACCGAGAGCAAACATATGAGTCCTTCATTTAGGTATTAAAACACATTAAAAACAAACAAAAACTATATCAAAAGCCACATGTTTGTGTGTGTTGTGGGGAAGTTTTTGTGTCACCTACACAATAAAGCAATAAAGCCCACAATTTTGTGTCGTCTGCCAAGAATTGCAGAAGGCGACCCTTACCAGTCCTTAATTCTGTCCTGGTCTGTGTGATGGCAGTGTGCCCATGTTTTCAAAGGTTAAAGTTTCGAAAAGTTTCTTTTGAGAAGTAAAAGTCCAATTACTATAGAAATTGGGTCATAGATGCCCCTTGGGAACCTTTATATGATAAGGTGGTCAAGGGTCGCATACCGAGGTCAAAAGGTCATATGAGGTAAAGTAATAAAATGGGTTGAAAACATCAAATTGGCCTCATTCGAGAAGTAAAAGTCCAATTGTTTACAGAACTTTGATCATACATGCCCCTTGGGAACCTTCATAAGATAATGAGGTCAAAAGGGTCACATACCAAGGTCAAAAGGTCATGAGCTAAAGTTATAAAATGTGCTATGATGAGGTGGTCAAGGGTCGCATACCGAGGTCAAAAGGTCATATGAGGTCAAGTAATAAAATGGGTTGAAAACATCAAATTGGCCTCATTCAAGAAGAAAACGGTATTACAATGAGCTAATTAAATATGCATATAATTGCTGTATCGCTATTAAATTGGTACATTGGATACGGTCATTTTCACAAGAAGTGGTGTAAACTTTTGTCCCCTTGCGGTCAAAATTCAAAATACTTTTTTATTGTTATTTTCGACTAAAAAAGTACTCACAATGATCAAATTTGAATTAATTACTTTTTGGACGTAACCCTCGTGTTGTACAGGGGTGTGTGGTTACACCACCCCCCCCCCCCCCGTACTTGAACTTTGCTTCCGCGTGCGATTAAAAATGCCAAGAGCTTGCGTAAAAAGCTTCGGGTATCGTTTTCTCATCCTTCCGGTCATTTTAGCAAAAAAAAAGTGAAGGTAGCACCTCACGGGGTAGGGTATGCCGTCACAGTCGAAGGGTAAGGGGGCGTGGTTGCCACACCAAGACCTATTTTAAGTAATTTTTGGATTATTATGCATAGTATTGATCTAAAACTTTATGTATGTAAACTACTCAGTTGCATTCAATTTAGAAGCTGAAACCGCATGAAAATCCGATATTCTAACTTTTGGCTTATTTAATGTAATAATGAGCTTTGCCATCGCGTGAAGAATTTACGCTTTTGCCGTTGCTTAACGCCTTACTAGTTTTTTATGGCTTACTTGATTGCTTGAAAATTACCGTTGTGCAAGCTGTGATCTTATGGAAGAACTCAATGGAAGTGGATTTTGAAATTATGGTGTGTAAATGTAATTTTTAAAGGAGTTTTCTGGACTATTTCCATTATGTCCAATTTCCATTTAAAAAAAACTAAAAAATTATTTATTTATTCGGATATACCACTTCGGAAGAGTGGCACTCAACTACAATAGTGGAGCATCCAACAAACCATAAAGCAACAAAACAAAGACTAACAAATGATAAAATTACAATGACATGGGCAGGAATAAACACAAGCAAAAATCTCCACTAGAAACAATACCTAAAAAAAAGACTAGTAACAGAAAAGATTTGAATTCTCCTTATTTATGTGGTATAAAGAACCAAAATTAAGAGAGGGGGAAAATGAAGCAAAAGTAAGGCACTGAGTGGACGAGGCAAAATGGCACAGGCAGGGTTAGAGTGGGAGACATGATGTGATTTCCGTTCCTTCATGATATGAGGGATGCATGCCAAAATTAATAAGCAAACAATAATACTGAATGCAAAAAAGTGCTTGATTGCAAAAAATATGAATTGAACTTAGAATAACATTACATAAATATACATTAAACCACATGCCATTACACATCCACCCATACACCCGCACCCCACAAACACGCACGCATACATCACACGCCCAATATGGCCTATATGTTAAAAAACTATATTATATGATTATAACCCAAAATACATTCAAATTCATGTACAGCACACATACACACAACATGCAGGGCAAATATATGCTACGAAACACACACACACACGCAGCACCCACATACAAACACAGTTAGACAAGACAAGCTACCTCATATCGAGAGAAAAATAAAATATTAACATATAAATATAAAGAAAAACAAGCATATTAAAGTGCTACAAAAATATCACAGCATTGAAAAGCTTATCAGTGAAGAAGCCAAAATCGTAACTTCAATAACCATTTTGGAAGTAATTGCTAGTGGTTTCTGAGCTCCCAAGCTCTTTTTGCATCTGACTTACAAAATCACAAATACAGTAGCAATAATTCAACATCTTCAAACATAGTAATTGTGTAGTTTTCAATACCACCTAAATGTAATGATTGTTTTGACTTGTAAGCTGCTGGAGATAAAGGCTTCCCATACATCTAGATGATTAATAGCAATTAAATTAAGTTGTTGTATCATCAATTCTGAAGCATTAAGCATGCAGCAAGTAATAAGGAAATGTTGAACATCTTCAATGCCAAAATGCATGTTAAACAAATGCCGTCCTGTTCAGGGAACCATTTACTGGTTCTGCGATCTAACGGCAGAGTATTGCAGCGAAGTTAAAATTTAAGACTAGCGCCGAGGAGCGTGCTTAATAATGGAGTAATTCATGAAGAGATGACTTTCTCACGACCTCGTTATGCCCAGGTAATTGAGATAGGAATCGTAGTTGGCTTGCTTAAAAATTCTGAACCCAACTGGTTGAAAGAGTCCCGATTCGCAGCATTGTCCAAAATTGCTGCACATTGGAAATCGCAATTAGCGCATGCTTTATGAGATTGCTTAGGAATTGGAACGGAATCTGGCAACATCCTTAAAGTTAGCACTGTGTGAAACATAAGACTTGGCCAACGGTGTGCCATGGGAAGAGCTGATTGAGGTATTTAGCTCTGATTGCGTCTTGAGTAAATTAATAGGATCCAACCCAAAGATCGCCATATATGGCCTCCTTTGGTGTATTTCGGGGAGCCCTAAGGATACATCGAGCCATTTGAAAGTTGAAGATCCCCAAATCTTATCGATGTAATTTTTACTTGCGCCTCACCAGACCGCGCATGAGTAATTACTGGTCGGGAGAGCAAGGATCTCCATAAAACATCACCGTAAAAACGCGGTTAAAGTATCAGTCCATCAATAATAGACCTGATGTAGCCAATTAGCCTGTTACTTAGTGACAGTAGCTCAATGAGTGTGATCGGAAAAATTTTTTGATATAAGGCATAAATATTTGTACGAATATACCTCTGAAATTGAATGGTCTCCAAGTTTCCAAAACTTGTTGTGATTATACGCTGGCCAAACAATGGGAACATGGATTTATTGTGATTGAAAGTCGAGTTCCAGGTCTTTGCGAATCGGCGGCCAATTCAAGCATCTTATCTAATTCATTTTCATAATGGCACGCAAGGGACCACTCGTCAGCCCAAAATAACCTTCCAATTACAAACATCGTGAAGCGAGCGCCTAAATCAGGCTCCTTTACGCAATTGGTAAATTCGCTGCATGAAAAAACTACAAAAGTAAAATAGTGACAGGGCACATCCTTGTTTGACGCCTTCATCAATGTCGAGAAATCTGTTTCGATTCACCAAACTTTAACCTGTCCCTGAACATTATCATAAAGACTATTAATAATCCTCCATATACGACCCCTAATGCCAACGGTTCCACACTGCCATTAACAAGCCTTTCTCCATACCAGTGCAAAGCCTTCGGAAGTCTAAAAGGTTCTTTTTACCCGCGGCAAGACGACATGGCGAACACTTTTAAGAGTGAGATGTGATCTTAACACGTCGCGAAACTCTAAAGCCTTCTTGGACCTCCGAAAGGGAGTTGTCCTGCTAAAGAAACGCTGAGATGTATTGGCAGTTATACGATTGGATATTTTCGAAAACGCCCCCAAGATTAAGGGATATACCCCGTATGGTTGGATCGCGGCGATGCCTTCTTAAAGCTAGGCACAATAATTGCCCTTATTCCATTCAGATGGAACTTTTCAAGGAAAATAATTCTGGAGAACAGGGACAACATAGATAAATGTAAGTAATCACCACCATTTTTGAGGAGTTCATGGTATCATGTCCGAATTACCAGGATTTATGTCTTTAGATTTGAATCGCATCTTTAATCCACGTCCAAACTAATATTGATGTCAGGAAAGGATGTTAGTGCCATCCACAATAACATGATTAATGCCCGACTTATCCATCCTCAAACAATGACGGAACGATTTTGATCTTGACTGTATGCTCGTCGATATCGTCAAGCAGATTTCTGTTCAATTTTACGATCGTGCGCCAGTAATGCAAGGGCAGTTGATTCATTTTCTTTCTGTCTGAGATTAATTCATAGAATTTGGATCTTTCAGACATAAACATCCTGGTTATGTGTTGCTGCCTTTCAACATTTCCAGAAATCAGCGACAATTAGGGCCACCCTTGTTGGTAATTCAATGGATTATTGACGCGCATTCCGTGATCTTGGATTGATGATGTTTTTAGCATAAATGCGTTTGTCTTGGTAAGATTTCCATAAGTTATCACCATTGTTGTCGGAAGTGGCACCTTTAGCCCATTTTATAACTACGCGCAGGCCTCCCTTCTTTGCTTATAGCATTCGCCAAACATATGTCAAACCAAGAGTTATATTGCGGTTACCTTTTTTTAACGCCTAATCCCTCAGTAGCAGCCGCTAACAGATTATTCTTCCATGAATCCCACAAACAATTTGAAAATCTCAAGAAGAGGTGGCGTCCAATTACAAGAGTCTAGAACGAGTTGTTCATAAAATGGTGTGAAGTCTTGATCCTTCTTAATATCCCAATAATTTATTGGGCTACTCGGTTTTGTTACTCAAGTTGCGATTTAGATGGAGCTTTAAGAAGAGAACATTATGGTCACTCCCTAAGCCCATCTTCCTTTCATCATCAACATATACTCTTTTTGACACGAGCGACAAGTTGTTTGTGCAAAGCATATAATCGATTGTGCTTTGCTGATTACCCCACGAACCTTGAAATTTCCCAACACAATACCTAGAACAGTTTACACATATTTTAATCCGAATCATCTCGGAAGTTCAAAAGCCTCTCACCATTAGAGTTAAAGACTAGGATCACCGTGGGGTATTTCCCCCGCCAATTTCTGGCGTTCATGTCGGACATAATTAAAATTTTGAGGATCCGTCGTCCCCATGGTCGTTTTTCATGTCGAAATTATCCTCCAGAGAATCTGTTTTACCATTCATAAGACATTTCCACTGGTCGGTACCTTCAACTGGAAAATAAGCAACGGCTACGTAAATAGGCTTTTCCCCCTCCCTCACCAGATTGAACCAAAACCGTTCGTACAAATCGGACATGGAATCAAGCTTATAGCAAGAATAGTGAACCACATTGGAAATTATGAAGATTCGAGAGTGCGGTGTTTGTTATCGATATCATGTACCAAGGGGGGTCCGCCAAGATCTCTCTGCGTTTTTGCCGTTCCCATAAGTTTAGCACGTAAGCACGAAAACTTGACAATATTCTAAAGTCGAAAATATGTTTTTCATCTCATATTTTTTCCACTCAAAATCCGTTGGAGTTGAAGATCACTCCATGTAGTATTTTTTGTATTAATAACGGTACAACGATCCATTTTGAACGAGGGCTTGTTGAACCTCATGTCAAAAAAAATCGCAGGTCACCGCTCTTTTAAGCTGCGGACCATGTACCAGGACCGGTACCAGTTTTAGCCTATGCACCACCGGGTGGCATGATCAGTTGACCCCCCCAGTGGACAAGGTAGAGAACAAAATTAGCGAGATCAAACCACCGCGCTGCATGTAGCAATCCTCTCAGGTCAGGTCTTTAAAAACGATTTGATGCAGTTATTGCAGCATCAATTATGCCCACCGTACTAAAGCAAGGCATTTAAGATCGGTCGCGACTTCCGTCCGGGAATTCCCACTCGCCACTCACTGATCTATTATAAACTCGCACAGTGACTTCAAATTCACTGTTCAGGCTCGTCCATTGACTCGTTCGGTTTCGGCAGTTTTTTAGTGGAGGAGCTAGGACCCAGTCACACTCAGCGTTTAACCCTCACCTCCTAGAGAAAGGTTTGACAAAACCTGTGGTAGTTATAATGGACCCTCTACATCAACTCTAGGTAGGTAATTACTCTCAATTGTGGTGTCACTTTTTCAATAGGGGCCAAATAATTTACACAGGGGATCCAACTTTAAATGCTCCAATCATGTTGAAATGTATTCCTTATTGTCCGTCTAGACATAAGTATTCCAAATGATAGTTTTGTACCATCTATGACCATGGTTTTGGAGTTATAGGGTAAAAATGCTAAAATGGTAAAAACGGTCAATTTCTCTTTTGTTACAGGGGTCAAAATCGGAAGTTGCTGCTCCAATTTTGTTGAAAAATATTAGAAGTTTGTTTCATCTAGCTTAATGAGTCAAAATACGGAATAGTTTTGTACCATCTTCAATGCATAGTTACCATGTTATGGGAACAAATCGGTCATAGGTCAACATACCCAATTGTGTTGACCTTCTTTGACCTTATCTCCGTGTGCATTTACACATAATACAAACTATACCTTTTAAGGAGTCCCTCTATACCTCAGCAATAACTTTCAATATTTTAAATATATCAGATTCCCTTCTTAATGTTACCCCTGTACAATCGAGATTGACCTTGATTTTACCATTTTACTTAGAACTCTCCAAACATGTTCGTAAGGTGGTCACAAACTATACATTTTTGGAATCTTATGATTGCTGGACATTAGCTACATTTAAACATGATTTGGGCATTTTTAAAAAGTTTGACCCCTGTGTAAACTAAATTGGCCCTATTGAAAAGTGATACCACATTTTGAGATTACTCTACCTATTAATTGAGGTAGAGGGTCCATACTAACTACCAAAGTTCAAACCTTTTAGTGGGAGGTAAACGAACTCCTTAAATAATGCCACCTACTGATCTTCCGCTCCTCTCTAATTTTGCGCTATGAATTGAAGCTTGGCCGCCACCCCCGCCATCAGTACCTGATTTACGTGGGAGCGTGGTTGATGTGCAAGGCTATTGTGTCCCTTCGCCCCGAGTGATGTTGTTTGTGTTATGAATGTGGCCGTATGAGGTCTGTAAAGATCTACCTACAACCCGGCCTTGGCTCAATTCTCTGCCTGCATCATGCAACTTACTCACTGTGTTTCTAATAAAGTCTGCCCTCTGCCGAGCCAAAAATGCTTGTGTTTTGTGTAATATTATTTATATCAGTAAAATCGTCACTTTTATGACATAATTTCAATGATTAGACCTCAAAAATCAAGTTTGATCCATGTAAAAAGATTCCCACGGTAAAACGTTAGGCATAGAGATGTGCTAAGAAATATTCATGAACTCATCACTGTTTAACCCAGGGAGTCTATATCATGTGTTACACTCATTGGGATTCCCGAGTATTTCCCTTGAGGATCACGTGACCGTTGACACTCAGCCTCCGTTGGCCCGTGTTGGCTTATGATACACACACAGCGATAAGTGCCAAAGCATTTTGAACAGTTGTTGAAAAAGAACTCCCCACATATTTTTTATTGAGATACAAATTAATTCCATCGTATTTAATTAATACGTAAATTCATTGTTATTTTGTGCGAGATTAAAACTTTATATGACGTGTGTTAAGCGAGCAATCATGAATTAATCTCAACAAGTGCGATTAGCCTATACCTCTCAAAAGATGACATTTTACACCACACTAATTTTTGAAATCAAGTGACACATATAAGCCGTTTCTACTTTTGAAAATGCTTGTACTTCATTGTCTTTCGGACTTTTTTTGCACTTACTTACACGATATTGTTGTTCGGGCAAGTCCAAAATATCAGCTAATGGTTAATGGTTTTACCCCAAACGTCCTTATTAATCAGAAAAAAGTATTACTAGACCATCTCCTATTACGCGTTTAACTTTTATACCGTTGCATGAAATAAAGGAACGACAAAAATTAACTGGGACTGTCCACTGCAAACATTTCCACAAAGCTCAAAGGTGAGGTTCGATCGATATTGCTTCCCCCAGTCCAGCCTCCAGTCACGCTTGGCCCGCCACATATTATTTGGCAGTCTAATTTTTTTGTGACAAAGTTGTGCTCACTTTCCGGTGTAGAAGTAACCATTGTCCGCGTACTCATAGGTCCCTGGAAACATGGTGAAAACAATAGGGCAATAGATTCAGTTGACTCGTTACGCAACGTTAGTTTCACGCTTTATTCCGTTATCGTCTATGGAGCCCCGGACTATTGCTCCCCCGGACTATAATCTGCTTTCACACCGGGTTCCGTACAGGTTCAAATCTCATACTCAGTCAAACCCCCCTTATGATCCCCTTCATTTCCGTGGTGAATAAAAAACAACAATCGCAAAAATAAATATTCATATTTCTGTGTATTTTTCTATACATCTCTTTTCAATATTATTTAAGATACAAATTACATCATTTCATATGGCCGGGAACGGACCATGCAACGTGACATTAACTCGCCCCCTATATTAAAATCGATCAAAAAACCAACACACAGTTAACATACCTTCCATTCATTATGTTAATTGCAAGTAACCAAAAATAAACACCGGTAATTAAGTCAGATTATTTTCAAAAAAATCATTTAGAATGACTCCATATATTTAATCGAATAAATCCTCATTTGTTTTTATTGCTAAAATTACGCGTCATTTTAGCTTGAAAAAGCTGTACAAAAGGCCGACGGCGAACCCCGACGCATGGCCCACGCTGTGGTATTTGACACAAAAAGTTTTATAACTCAGTTAGAATATTTCACCCCGGTATTTGCAATTTGTGATCCAAAATTACAGGTGGGTGCCGTGATTACCTGTGTCATGAGCTGAAAAGTCATAAAGATAGTAATATTTGAAAGCTTAGACTGGCTTGGGGGAATTTCCCAGACCGTTTTTTAATCACATGAAATTCGAACCCAACGCGCCTTTTCGGGAATTCATTTATTTATATTTATTTTCGCCCCTTAATTTGAGAAAAAACGCACCGTAACTTCAATTAGATTATCCTTGTATTTTATTATTTTCTTCTCTCTCGTTTTCTTTCTCCCCCCTCATTTCCCGCGAGGATGCAAGATTCCCGGAAGGAGCTTTCCTCCCAAAATTCCCCCCACTTTTTCCCGCCATGGCGCACCGGCTCGCACATGTTTTGCTACATAGGATTACTTACTTCAGTTGTGTATGGTCAATGATGTTTCCCGTAGTCATTTTTGCTGTTTTTTGTGGCATCGGGTAACGCCCTAAATTATAATTTATAGGCGTCAATGCGCAAGCTACTTCTTTAATCTTGGGATGTTAATACATAATAAACAACGAAACAAATTGTCACACCTGAAGATTTTCTTCGTACTATACATGCAATTATGATTTTGTATGTACTCAGAAGGGATAGTAGATTGGACAAACATTATGGATATGCACAACACAATTTGTTTGAAAATGAGTACACCCTCATCGAAATATCTTATTCAGCCTTTATTATCTATATAGTCATCATTAACTGCCAAGTCCGTAAGTGCTACGGATGAGGTAACTTGGCACAAAGTAGGGGGCCGGGTGGGATTACATTTTGGTGATCTCTTGTCGACCTTGGTGACCTCATGTGACTTTGACCCATGTCAGTTCAAAATGTTAACCCTTTCCCGCAAAGCTGTGAATTAATTTGAAAATCTGCGTATCACTATATTTTTGAAACGGTTCATTCGATATTCAAAATTTTCCTGCATGCAAACCCATTATGGGGCGCATCCTTGCCATTTTCCAAAAGTTTTTTTGTGATACATTGACATGCGGCTTATGAAATGCAATGACTAATTAATATGCATACTTGCTGAATCGCTTAACAATACCTCGGATATGCAAAATTCTTTACTACATTAAAACGACAATGCCAGAACCCCTTGTGTGTGAATCATATGGAGGGGAAGGCTGAGGTGGTAGGGAGGGGGGAAGGGCTGGGTGTTGGGGCGGAGAAGGGTGGGGTGTTGGTGAAGGGGAAATGAAACGTTGGGTGTGTAGCAAGAGAGTTTGGGGTGTTGGGGGAAGGTTGAGGTTTTGAGATGTGGAGTTCGTCGGGAGTGGTAGGTGGGGTCAGGTGGGGTGCAACATCCGGGGGGGGGAGGGTAAGTTGGCATTGGTGAGGGCCTGGTAGTAGTTGGGTGGGGTGCAATCGGGGAGGGGTTAAGTGTGATCTTGGTGACCTTTCCACCTTGGTGCTTCATTGGTGAGGGGTTCGTGTGCCTCAGGCAGAGCGGGTCAGGTGCATCAGGTAGGGATGGATGGGTGAATTGGACCTCATGGACTTGGTGACGCTTATTTGACCTTGGTGACCCCATGTGACCTTGGTGACCCCTCTGACCTTGTGACCCCATGTGACCTTGGTGACCCCATGTGACCTGGGTGACCCCAATTTGGACCCTTGGACCTTGGTGACCCCGGTTGACCTTAGGTGATCATGTGACCTCGGTGATCCCATTTGACCTCAGTGACCCATGTCATGGAAGGGAGGAATGTGGGGTTTTGTGGGAAAGGGTGGGGGGGGAATGACGGGTTGGGTGTTTCGGAGAGAACTGGTGGGGTTTTGGGAAGGGTTAGGTGTTGGGAGGTGGTGGAGTGCGTCGGAGGGGTTGGGTGCATCGGTGAGGGGATCATGTGCGTCGGTCGGGGTCGGGGGGGTGGCATCGGGGAAGGGGAAGGGTAAGGTGCATGGGGAGGGGAATGGTAGATAGTTTTTGGGGAGGGCCCTGGTATAGTGTTGGGGAGGGTGCATCGGGGAGGGGTTGTGATCTTTGTGACCCTCATGTGACCATTGATCACCTCATGTCACCTTCGGGCATCATTGGGAAGGGGTCAGGTGCATCAGGCAGGAACGGAGAGGGCTCAGTTAGAAATGGTGGATTTACCTCATGAGAACCATGGTGGCCTCCAATGGACTTTGTTGGACCCCATTTGACCTGGGGACCCCACGATGACCTTGGACATGTGACCTTGGTGACCCCATGTGCCCCACTGCCCTCGGTGACCACCATTGCCTCAGTGACCCCATGAACCCCGTGACCCCCACTGTCATGGGAAGGTGGGGTGTTGGGAGGAGGAAGGGTGAGGTTTTGGGAAAGGGTGGGTGTTGGGGAGGGGGAATGTGGGATGGGAAGTGATTGTGGGGGGTGTTTAGGAGGGAACAGGGTGGTGTTTGGGGTACGGGTAGGTTTTGGTAGGTGGTGGAGTGCGTCGGAGGGGTTGGTGCGTCGGGAGGGCAGGGTGGGTTGCATTGGGATGGGCGCAGGGTAAGGTGCATTGGGAGGGGACGGGGTGCGGTGTCTTTGTGACTTCATGGACCTCATGTCACCTTTGGTGCCACTCATTGTGGAGGTCGTGTGGCATCAGGCAGGAGCGGAGGGAAGCTAATTTTTAGAGCAAAAATTAGGCTAATTAATAGCCCAGCATCATTGATGCTCTTGGTTTTAGCGCAAAATCGGATTTTCGCCTATTTTTTGTGGAAAATACCAATTTGGGCCGACTCGTGGACTTTAAGACGTCATTCTAACACCATAATACTAGTAATGTTAGTACTTTTTTGGTATCAATGGAAAAAGAGTACGATAGCTATCCATGGTATCAAAAATCATAAGCATCCGGGTGCTTTATAACGAATTCTCGAGGGTGGTGGTAACCACCACCCACCACCCACCCCCCCCCCCCCCATTGGTAAACGTGTTACAAAAGGCTTGGTAATCCATATCCATATCCAGGGATTAGATCACTCACGTAGGATGAACCCCTCCTAGAATGTTTTCCACAAATCTCTATCTTTAAGGCCATTCGTGTCCAGTTGGACCAAGTTTGTTTTGTCATTTCTTCTCTCCATCTGGTTTTTGGACGTCTGGCTTTATGGTCCATTCCTTTGGGGGTCCACTCTGTCATTCTGATGTCCACCTGATATCCTGCATTCTAGCAACGTGGGCCTGCCCATCTATTTTGGCACTCCTAATACAGTCGATAATATCAGTAACTCCTGTCTGTGATCGGGATCAGCAATTTCTCTTTTTCTCTTGAGTCTGATGCCAACATGATTCCTCCATCGTCCTCTGTACCACCGCAAGCATTTCCATCGTGGTGTTATTCAAAGCCCATGTTTCACTACCGTATGTCATACAGGGAAATGTATTCATTGAACACCTTTCTCTTTAACTTCATACTTGTCTTCTTATTTTTCATGATTGTTTGCCACTTTTTGTCAAATGCTGCCCAACCGATTCCCATTCTCCTCTGAGGCTCAGGCAGTAAGTCACCATCACGCTCCCTGTCTTCCCAAGGTTATCTCGGTTCTCTCAAGGTTACCTACAGTTATCTCGGAGTTCCTTGTGTGGCCTAAACATCACTTGGTTTTCCCAACATGCATGCTGAGTCCGACCGGTTTGCTGGTGCGTGAATGTCATTTACCATCTTTCCAAGTCCTCCGGTGACTTGGCAATCAAGATAATATCGTCGGCAAAGAATCATGTGAGAGAGATTTTCACTATCAATGTGGTCCTCTTCCTTCGCCATTAATCTCCTTTATGATGGGCATCTTGGAGGCATGAGGTGCAGAAGATTTGGGTGAAATGTTGTCTCCCGGTCTTGCTCCCTTCCTAGCTTGATCTTGTCACTGTCCTTGTGGAGCTTTAGTGTGTAGAGGCTCCACTGTAAGGTCACGTAAGAGATTGATGTGGCTGGTCACTCCTTGGTGGTCAGTGCCGTGAAGAGGTTTAGAATTCCAACATATCAAATGCCTTCTCATAGTCCAACAAGGCAGCTGAGTGGGGATCTTATACCATTGGCTTTCTCTGTTCTGGCTACCAACATGTATGTGATCAGTGTAGAATCCTGGTCTAAAACCAGCTTGGGCCCTTGTTGGTGTTTGGTTCCAGAGTGTTCAGCATTCTTTCAGCAGACCTGTGAGAATACCTTGTACATTACATTATAAGGCTTATTGGCCTGTAGTTTTGATGTCAGATGTATTCCTTTCTTAAGGAGAATACTACAGATGCATCTTCCAGTTGCTGGGCTACTCTTCCCTCTGTAAGGCATCTGTTGAACACTTTGTAAGTACCTCAATAATGGGCCTCAACTCCATCTGAGAACCCCTGCTTGTAAATACTATCTTCTCAACCAGGGTCTTGTAGCTCGCTTAGTTTCTTTACTGCAGCTCTTACTTCGGAAAAGACATGATGGAAGGGGGTGGTGTTTCCACTTTTTGGGTACATGACTCAGCAAAAGTTTTTTCTTGTTGTTGCCTGGTGCTGTAGAGGTTGGTGTAAAACTCTTCACATCTTTTTACCATCCTGTCGAGATCTTCAGTTAGAGTGCCATCTTCCTCCTTCAGGGCTATGATGTTGTTCCTTCCTAGACACTGTTTCCGTCTTGCTGATTTAAGTCCTTTGTTGTTTTCAAGAGCTTTCAGCTGTTCTTGCTCGTTGTAATGATGAATTTCCTCTTTCATACGTCGCCTGATGGTCTTGCAAGTCTTAGTATATTCTACATGTTGGATTCCCATTCCACTCCTCTTCATCTGTCGTCTTTTCTCCCTCAGTTGTTTTGTTTCCACAGAAGGCTTGGTAAGACGAGGGTTAATCTATTGGCAAAAATATGTGCAATTTTGGAAATATTGTGGCATATTGGGCAAATTTGAGCAAAAAAAATCTTGTGAAAATCCATTTTCCAAAATCATAACATTTTCAGCAAACAATTTAATTCAAAAGTATATGTAGTTCAAAATTTACTCTGCTTTTGGACTAGTCCTTGGTTGAATTCATAAATATTTGGAAGGGAAGAGCAAATTTTGATGGAAAATCTCATATCAACTCATAATTTTTAATTATTAAATATGTTTTCATGAGCCAATCCCCATCATGCTCCCTGTACTAAATCTCTTCAATGATGGTTACTTCCTGACACAAGTTGCAGAAAAATCTGTCAATTCTAAGTTGAATTTAACACTTGCAGTCGTTTCTGAGGTGACAGTAAACATTGTTAACATGTTTCGGAAGTGACAAAGATGTTACCATGGCTTTTGTTGATAATCATTAAAAACCTGACTCTAATTTGCATTGCAACAACATATTCATTCATTTTAATTATAAGGAGATACAAATAGACTTTGCAAGGTGTCACAACAACAACAACAAAATCTAAGGTGAAATATACTGTATTATA
Organism: Ophioderma brevispina; assembly: GCA_023653785.1. Lineage (NCBI taxonomy): Eukaryota > Metazoa > Echinodermata > Ophiuroidea > Amphilepidida > Ophiodermatidae > Ophioderma > Ophioderma brevispina. The sequence goes on along the minus strand of JAMKCH010010437.1, from coordinate 7,770 downwards.
ATTACATATTATCTACCTTGCAGGAAAACTATTTTTTATAACATTTGTTGTAAAAAATTACAATCCACATGAGACTCATTGTGGAAAGTTCTTCAAATGTTTACTTCCTAAACAAATTATACTTTTTAAGAAAGATTTTCTTAGAACTTTGCAAATCCATCTCCAAATTTTGAGTACAAGATGTTAACAAATTGTAATGACCTGTGTTGTATATTAATTAACACAGAAGCGGTTATAATTTTTGCATTTAACATCTTATTCATTCTAGTTTACAAAAAGAAGAGTTCCTTAGGTTGACCAAAGAAAACCATGCAGTAAGTTTGTATTACACGGGGGGGGGGGGGGGCACAGTTACTTGACAAGCTGTACTATAAAATAAAAATCACTTGTTTTCTAGTTTCTATCTCGATATTGTTTAACTAAAAACATAATACCCCGTGAGCTGTCTCCCGTTACCGGGCACCCCACCCCCCCCCCCGATCCTCCGACTTGACCATGATTGTATTCTACATGGTCTATAAACCAGAAAAATGATGACCTTTTTAAAAAATTGGGATCCATAGCCCCGAGGCGAAGACTTTTTGTGGTAGATTCTACTGAAATATTTTATTTGTGACTTGTGCAATGGCTGCTTCTTCGTCAAATCCCTTTCATTTAAATTATTGTTGCATGAGGTACATTTGATGTAAGTTATTTAGTGCTTATGAAATCTGTTTCGCGCAAAATATCAGGTCGCTATCTAGAGGTGATATTTTGCGAAACAGAGTTGTTTTAGATTTTCTACTGAATATTTATGTTTGTGACTTTTGCAATGCTGCTTCTTCGTGAAGTTAAGTCCCTTCACAGGAAAGTTAAATGCTGCTGAAGCGTCTTTAAACGATCTAAAAGAACTAACTGCTTGCTTGTGACCATGAAACAGGCAAAAATGAAGATACCCCCGTATGCATAAACAAGTCACTACAAAAACCTAAATAAAATTTTCATTTTGTTTAGGGCCTAAATGGCAAGTGTAAAAGCTGCTGAGGATCTCAATCTAAATGCACAAACTACATGCCGGTTCCCCTGAAGAGGTAAAATTCCTGACCTCGAAAAGTTGGGCCCCTTTTGTAGTAAATGAAAAAAAGTCACTAAAATTACCCATTTTTATGCCGCACTACCATTGGCGTAGCCAATGGAGGAGAGCGGTGGGCAAGCTGCCACACCCCCAAACACACACACACTAAATCGAGAAGGGGAGCAAATGGGAAGGCAAAAAGAAAGAGAAAAAAAAGGAAAAAGGAGGGAAGAGGAAAGGAAAGAGGAAAAAAAGAGGGGAAAATAGGGAAGAAGAGAATGGGTAAAGGAGCGAAGGAGAAAGGTGGGAAGAGGAGAAAGAGGAAGGGGGAAAGACGGAACGAAGGAAACGTGGAAATTTGTGCTCTGAAAACAATAATGTTTAGCCTCTAAAATGGGCAAAAAAAAAAAAACCAGGACCTCTAGGGGAGCGCCGCTCCGCCCTAACCCCAAACCTCGTACATTAATCATCCCTCATGAAAGTACAAGAATCGGGAAATCTCCCCCCCCCCCCCCCGAGTCAGGTCTGCTATTCCATTGCGCACTACAGCCGCCTGCTACGGGTAGAGATACCGTAAGGCTATTTAAAATGTGGCTTGATAATTAATCTTTATGTATAAATTCAAATGCAATTTTTGGAAATATTTGATTATAGCTATACGTGAGGAGTTTTGGAGCAAATACACTGTTATAACGCCACTTAAAAATGCACGGTTGGAACCTATTTGGATTTCCCAATTTGGCTCAAGGTCACAATTTTCCGGGTGCGTTGAGAACGGAAAGAATAGGGATTTTCTGTTCGTGACCTACCTTCGTTACCCTAACAATTATCACTGAGGAGAGCTAGAGCAAAATCAGGTCCTATGGTGAACCCCTTCCTATTTTGGCATGAAAGCCTTATGAATTCATTCATAATTGATATAGTGCGCGATTTGGTGAAATCAGTTTTTGACAGTTATCTTAAAAACCTTTGACGGTTGGATATAAAAATGTATTACTGACCCCCGATAATGTGGCCATTCCGCACATTTGAGTGGTCTCTCAACCATCTAGGTCTTTGGTCTAACGGTTTTGCAGATACAGTCAGTAGTACTTCGCTCAAAAGGGGCGTGACCCCGAAAAAGGGGCGTGGCCATGTCAGCATTTCGGCGTCAGTGGGAATTCTGTTACCAACCAAAATTGTTCTGGACCGTCAATAGTGGATTCATGAATGAGGTTAGCTCTGGACATATAATGCATACAAAACCACCATGAGCACTAGAGTAGGTAAGTGGGATGTAATTATTTAGTGCTTATGCAAGCTGTTCGCAAAATATCAGGTTCCTATATAGGAGGTGATATTTTGCGAAACAGATTTGTTGGTAAGATTTTCTCTAAATATTTGATGTTGTGACTTTGCAAGCGCTTCTTCGTCAAAATACTTTCATTTTAAATTATTGTTTTGCATGCCGGAGTACCAGTTGATGTAATTATCTAGTGCTTATTTGAACTCTGTTTCGCAAAAATCAGGTCCTATATAGGAGGTGATATTTTGCGAACGATTTTTGCTGGTAGATTTCCACGAAATAATTTGATGTTGTGACTTGTGCAATGCTTCTTCGTTCGTCAAATCCCTTTCCTTTAAACGATTGGTTTTTGAAAAGTACATGAGATTTAGTGATCATGCTTATGAAATCTGTTTCGCAAAATATCAGGTCAATATAGGAAGTGATTTGCGAAACAGATTTGTTGGTAGATTTAAACTGAATTTGATGTGCCGAAGCTGTGTGCTTGTCAATTATTGCTGCTTCTTCGTCCAGTACCTTTACATTTAACGATGTTTTTGCACGAGGTCACAGTAATGTAGTGTTATTTTCTTATGAATCTGTTTTTCGAATAATCAGGTCCATATAAAGAGGTGCTATTTTGCGAAACAGATGTTCTTTGTACATTGAATTGAAGAAACTGTAAGATTCTTCTGAAATACTTCTATCCACTAAGTTGTTGAGTCAACATGACTTAGTTGCAATCACATTTGCTCTCTTCCCAGGGTTTAAAATGTTCCTAATTACCCCTCTTCCCACCATTAAAATCTGTTTCGTTTCGTTTTCGTGCGTCAAAATATCATAGACCTTTAAAAATGTCACATAAATTATCTGGGTAGCACTCACCACCCCTACCCTTCGACATTGGCGGCATACCTTAACCCCGCGAGAAAGGGGCTACTTTCACATTTGTTTCGATAAAATGACCAGAAAGGATGAGAAAACAATTACCTGGAAGCTTTTTATGAACGCTTTTGGCATTTAAGCGCACCGGAGGAAAGTTTACTGTGGTAACACCCCCCCCCCCTTGGTAAGACGAAGGTTAATCATTGTCTAAGGTGTATTTTCTGTAATATGTCTAACAATCGGGAGTATTATGCCAACAAAATAATACCCAATGGTAGTAAATTTAGTACCAATGTCTAGCTATGGTTCTCTTCTTTTTATTGTTATCAAATAACTACGACAATACAACCGTTTGACGACATAACCCTAAGACATCCCAAATTTGCCCTTATTCACTTAAAATACGCCGAGTTTCAATTTTAGCCTAAAAATATTATATACGCGTTTGTTCAGTTGTTTGTTGTTTGTTTGCCATGTTTTTGCTTTATATGAAAGGAAATGGTTATTCTGATCTTAATTTTCATGTTTACACCTAAAGAATATCCAATAGTTTGCACCAACCACTCACCGCCCCCTTTACTCAGGAACCTTGATGACCTTCCACACAATCTCCATGAAAAGTGGCATGGTCCGGGTTACTTCATTAAAATAAGCACAAATAAATTGCCATAATTAGGCGAAGCCGCTTTTGGGCGTTCATTTAAGCGTTTCTTGTTGTTTGTTTTTAGCAATGTATGACAAATAAGGGGATCCCCAACCTTGGATTAAACTTTTCTCTTAATGTGAAAGAGTGATTTTTTTTAATTGAGCGCTCACTCTTGAAGAGGGATTTTTCCCCACTTCAAAAAACTTTTGGAGTTAAATTTCACTCTTTCGGAGTTCAAGTGATCCCTCAATTCAATAAGCAATGTCGCCCGTCCACATTGAGAGAGAATTGGTTTGACAGATCATTTAATGGCCGTCCATGCATTGGAACCAATATTGTTTTGATCCTCTTAAAATAAAGCATCTGATAGTCTAGCATGTTGGAAATGAGTTGAAATGTTCCAAGATGGTGATCAAATGCTTGTGCATCAGGATTATGACTTCTACTTGGAGAGGGAAAGACAGAAAAAACACAAACGCTAAATTTGTCAAGGTTTCTTGAATTAGAACGTCCTATACAGACTCCCAAAGACCATCTCTGTACAAGATCACGGTTTATTCTGTTATGTTAACCTCCAGTTAAGCTTTCCCAATTGTTTTTTCGTAAAAGTATGATTCAGAGATATGTACCTTATTCATTCTCAATGCCGTTATCGGCATTGGTTGAGCAGTGCCACTTGGGCTGATCTTCATCCGATTCAATATCAATCTCAATGTCATTGTTGACCCTAATTTCCACAATATAGTCAAGATGAGCCAGGACAACGTCATCCTCGGTAAACAGAGGTTCAACATTGACCATCAATCGAGACACAGTCGTGATGATCAGTAGTTTCAGAAAGATTAGAGTCAGTAATGTCAGCATTTTTCCATATTCTTCACTTGATGGTTCACTTCTATGATGTGCTGGTAAAGACAACCCTTACAAAGGCCGGAAAATAGGAAAAGGCTGGTTGCCATTTCTCACCTCACCAATGAATTCCCACCAGAGTACCGCACTACTCTTCTGGTCATTCACAAAGCTGTTATAGAGTTTATAGTGCTTTCATGGGTATTGGCAACGTAAAACCAAAATGATGCTTCAAAGTACCCAGGTTTCACAATGTATTGGCAAGAACAGGAAATTCTTATGATGTGTCTGATGAGTTGTTTGATGGAATGGAGAAGTTTATTGCACTAGGGCAGATTACGTCTTTGGTGTATGAATGACCTCTGCTCTAGTATGATGGGGAAGAAATGTTGCATTGAACGTGACAACATTGATCCTGTTATTAAACTGTTGATATGATATAGTGTACCACATTGCAAGTGGGTGGGTCACCTTGAACAGGATTCGCACATGAGTCGGTCGTTTCAACAGCAATATGCACCGATGGGGGTTGCGACCATCTCCAGCCTGTCAATGTGGCTCTCCACCACAGACTGCAGATCACATTCTCAATGAGTGCCCTAACTTTCGCCCACCGGTGGATATAAGACTTCTCAAACCCCCAATCAATCAATAGTGAGCTGGCTCAACCAAATTCAACACATTTAGCTGCTGCCTCATACGCAAGAAGAAGATATATTCCATCTATTGTACTACGAGTACAAGTTGATTAAAACTCGCACTCGCCATTTCGCTAATTGCAATGGCAATCCCGAGCACAATGCATTCTTGCAAAAATATGTACAACTATGTACACATTAAACCCAAAATTATTGCTATTGGGACTGCCAAAATCACGGCATAGGTAGGGGAAAGTGGAGTAATATGGACCTCTTAAAGGTCCCAGGAAATGAGATGATAACCCTATTCCAAATCTTTACGGGACATTCCATTCCAATAAACAGGGCCGGAAAAAAGAATGCACTACCAGTGACGTCATTAGTGAAACTATTGATTTTCAGTTAGTGTCATGAATACATGTAGATTCACACCAGTCACCTGGAATTTTCTATTACTCTCTGAAAAATCAATAGTTTCACTAATGATGTCATCACCAATCCAAATATTGAATGCTTTCTAGTCCCTCCATGTAGACTTGACACAAATCACATCAATTCTATTTGCATTTCCTGGGACCTTTAAACAAGATCGTAATTTCCAATAATTTATTTCATTCGTTAATGGTTTTCATTACCAATTGAAAGCTTTGGATTTCGAAAAAATGTTTCAAAAGGGTCCATATTACCCCCATGCGTGGAACAATATGGACCACCTCATTATTTGCAATAGAGGCGGGGCAAGTTAAAAAGGTCATAACGTATTCATAACTTTGTAGCTTAATTAAGAGGCCATATTTGCGTGTTAAATTTCAGTTATGTTAATATTAAAATTCATAATATATTCTTCAAAATAGTAAAGACAAGTTTTGTTTCTTTTATGCTCACTTTCATGGTATAGGCATGAAATGATTTTCAATAACGATTTTCTCAGATGAATAAAGGATGGTGACGTTGTGCATAGATCATAATAAAGTTCTCGCCTTAGAATCCTGACTCATTTACAGTTTAAACAAACCGCCAACGTTATAAAAAAGAGAATGTCTTGTCTCTAGTACTCAAAAGAAACACTTTTCACTTTCCTTGAATTCACAAAAGTCTTATAAACAAACTATATGCCTAAACCATATAGGAAGTCCATAGCTGCCAATGCTCCCCATCGGTGCCACATATCACTATCCATCCACTTGAAAGGTCATTTTTGAAACAAATACCAATCATCATCGTTTTCTATAGATTACTTGATGACATCATCCTTGCATCATCAAATTTTAGAGAAATATAGGACAAGATGTTAGAATTCTGAATCAATTAGATCCAAACCTCAAATTCACTAGAGAAATATCACACGTTAAAGGTCTCAGAAAATGAGATGATAAACCTATTCCAAAGCTTTATGGGACATTCCATTCCAATAAACAGGGCCAGAAAAAAGAATACACTACAAGTGACATCATTAGTGAAACTATTGATTTTCAGTCAGTGTCATGAATAGATTCACATCAGTTACCTGGAATTTTCTTTACTCTCTGAAAAATCAATGGTACCACAAATAATGTAATCAGCAACCCAAATAATGTAATCACCAACCCAAATATTGAATGCTTTCTCGTCCCTCCTTGTAGACTTGACACAAACCACATCAATTCTACTTGCATTTCCTGGGACCTTTAAACATGTGCCCCGTGATTTGCATGGGTTGAGCCATTGCTGGGGCAACGAAGCATGCTTTACACAAGGTTACATCATTTTCTTATATGGCTAACTATCACCATTGTTACTCAGTATACGACATTCTTTCTTTCCTGTTGCTAACTTGTTACTAAGACTACATGTTGTATGCACAAACTCATAATGTGTGTTTAAAAACAAATAAATAATTATGCAGATCTGCTTAGCAATTAAGTTAGAAGATTTGGATCGTTCTGGCGCATTACATGCTATTTATAATTTTGACAATTTGCATGCTAGCTATTTCGCTATTTCTTCTTGGGGGTGCCACTGCATCTCAATTTTTTTTTCGAATCATTGCAATATGAAGTAATCCGGCATAGACAAAACGTTTGTATCACAATCTTTTGTTATAGCAAGTAAAAGGAAACAATATGAAAATATTAAATGTGTTATAATATTAATTAGGATTTCAATTCACCCCCTCCCCCCGTGTGTAACATGTAAAATAGTCTATTAAAACATCTATTATTGGGACTATTGCTTATGGATAAATAAACAACACATTACAAGACACAATATTAAAAGAAAAGTCCATTCGCCAGATGTAAAGCAGATAAATCTCGAATAATTCAAAATTTTGTGAAGAATAGGCACCCTATTTTGTAGAGATCATTTCGATATTTGTCCTAATTTCTTCCGCCTATTTTTTTAATGTTATTTTGCATTTTTTTCACGAAAATACACTCTAATCATCATTATTCTT